>RQTK01000913.1:146273-173958 GCA_003991915.1 Elysia chlorotica
TTTTTAAACTTTTTACGTTTAACAAAAATAGCGGGTTTTCATTTGTTATATGTCAAATCGAAAAAATTGCCTCATGATATTTCACACCTTTACTTGATCACCCCTCAAGGCACTATGTACAGTTAGTTTTCTTTGCCTAGACCATCAAAATTAAAATAGACACTTGGATAAAAATTGTTATATTATTTTTTCACTGGCCTTGGTCGGGGTCATGGCTGTTCATTTAAAGCATAGACCCCCAGTTCAGCGGTGACCTTAGAACGACCTTGAGATGTCATACTACTGGAGCTCATATTATATAACCCATACTAAGAATATCAACCCATGAAAAGTTGCTACTTTCCCTGTCTTGTCTGCTCCATCAGTTTTGTGAGCAAGTTTTGAAGTATTGAGTTATGGTGAAACAGGCAGACCACGAGTTGTGAAGTTTGTTTTCTTGGTATTTTTTTGTTATTACAAGATTATTTTTCGATGTTACTGACCAGTTGAGGGTATCTGTGGGTATTGATGCTGCTATGTTATTTGAATGATTAGTCTTTGAGCTATTTTATGATTTGAGAACACCCTTTTGTCTAAAGTGATTGAAATGAAGCGCTAACGTAGCAGGGGATATATATGTACGAAAATAAGTTGTGGCTCTGCTCAGTTCTGAGTAGCTTGTAATCAGGTATTAGACATTGGCATCTGCTCTCTGTGATTTGACCAATCAGCGGTATGGGATATGACAGCTTCTCTGTCTGATATGACCAATAGGCGCAAGGTCAAGCATCCTTTTAAAAAGACTGTAGCCCATGCACATGCCCAGTCAATTTGTTTTATTATCTAATCCTCTTGGTTCTAATTCAAATTGTTTGGGAAGGTGGATGTGCAAAAGGAGTTAAATATTGTAGTGGTGTAAAAATTGTGCAATAAGAAAGTGTCACCTGAGAACTCCCTTTGTGGTCTAATTTTTAAAATACTCCGCTCTGCGATGTTTGCATGCAACCCGACTTGGAAACAGCTTAAGGGAAAAAAAAATTGTGGTCCATTCTCATTCTTGAAAACCACTAACCACTCTTAAGACTGATTGGTAGATGATTTTACCAATATTTAAATATAGGTTGACTTCAAACTTTCATGATTGTAAACTTCTGTGCATGAGCTTTTTTGTTTCTTAATTTAAAAAAACAACTTTTGCAAACTAAATCTTATGGATTAAAATCAAATTAAAATGGGAGGCATTCGTATAATTTGTGGGTTTACATTGAGATCTATCTTGCTGGATTTTTTTAAATTTTAGTCCCATGAATAATTTTGGTTTGTGTGGTAACTTGTAGGCCGTATGTACATGTATTTTTTATCCTTCTCAAATCATAAGGTATACTTCTGTTTTCAAGATATAATGCTGGTCAGAGATATTAATTTTCTTGCAATTGAAAAGAAATATGGAGGCGAAACAATACCTTATTTTATGCATACATCTTCATACAGAAATCTGGAAAAGTTCAAGCAACCATAATCCACATAAGGATGTCTGGAAAAGTTGGGGACCATTTTTACTGCATCTGTTGTGATTCCAAGTTCAATAAAGGTATGATACCACAAACTAGCAGTGTAAGTTGTCGCTTTAATATTTTAAATATCATATCTTTGATAGATTTGTTCATATTTAATAACTGTAATTTTAAAGAATTGAAAAAAAACAACCAAAAAACTTTGGTCTGCAATTAAAGTGGCTTGCCTATCAGGCTTTGACTCTATGATACAGTGATCCTGGCAGAAAGTGAAAAAGATCTCCAAGGAGTAAAGGAGGAAAGCAAAAAATATGGGCTCCTGATAAATATTACGGAAACAAAAACTCTTGTTATTTCAAAGAAAAAAGAACCTGTTATAAATATAATTATTGATGAAAAAAGAGTGGAAAAAGTTAACGTTTTGCATATATTTGGGCCAATTAATAACAGAAGATGAAAAAAATGAGACAGAAATAAAGTAAAGGATAAGAATGGCAAACACCCATTTTTCAAAACTAAAGCAGATCCTTACTAGTTCAAATGTATCACTTCAAACAAGACTAAGACCAAGCAAATGTTATATTTAATTTACATTTATGTGAAACTCAGACTCTAAATATGGATATTGAAAGAAGAATTTATAGATGCTATATAGATGTGGATTTATAGAAGAATAACAAGAACCTCTCGAAAGAAGAAACAAACCTTGAAATACAAGAGATAGTAAATATGGAGCAAAAACAGCTCCTTAAAACAGTTCCTTGCAGAGGAAGGTCGTAGAAGGTATGATGGAAGGCACGAGAGGTAGAGGAAGGAGGCGGATAAGTTGGTCAAGAATGTGGAGGACTTGACTGGAATGAAAATCAACGAGTGCTGCGAGATTGCCCTTGATCGAGAAAGATGGAGGACCATGGCACCCAACCTCTCGAAACAGAAGGAACTCTTGACTGACTGACTGACCTATGTCCCTGTCTTTCTCTTTTTATCTGATTCTTTCAGGAAGAGCAGGGAATCACAGAACTGAATTCTCAATACTTTTTGGTCCTTTCATGTTCTTTTTGAACAAGTTTTTAATGTGTAAAAGCGCTATGAGCTGAGTTTATTACTAGTGACGCTAAATAAATAATCTGTTGCATCATTTATTATTATTATTATTATTATTATTATTATTATTATTATTATTATTATTATTATTATTATTCTTTTACGATTTATTTACTTCATTTTCTTCTTTTATTTTTAAACATGTGTTGTATTTCCAGAGGCAGATTTTAACAATCACTGCAATTCCAAGAAGCATAAGAACAATGAGAGGATAAGAAGCGAACAGGACGCTGCTGCAGCTTCTGTGCTTGTTCGAGGGGTCAAAGGTAACTTTAGGGCTTGTGATTTTTACGCAAAAAAAACTTCTCCTTTGAAAATTGTATATATTTTACTTTCTGAAGGGGTGAATTAGCTCAATTGGTAGGGCTAGGCAGAAGAATTGTTTCCAAGAAATTTGGGCGACTTCTTAGACTGATTTAAACTTTAACCATTTTTGCTGTCTTTGATTTTACTATGCAATTGTGTTTGTTACTGTAATTATACATTAGTATGGTAAGGTATCAAGGAAAATTTATTATTCAAATAAAAAGAAAAGAAAAAAAGATATTTATTCGTAGGATAATTTATTTAAATTCGCTTCACTATTTAGAAACTGGCCAAATGATCTTTATTTCTATTAAAGTAACCCAGAAAACAGCTTTCACTATTGTATATAAATAAATCTTGCTAACACGACTGATTATGTGGCACAACGTACATCCTTCGCACCAGTTTATATCACATCGAACAATTGTCTGTCGCTCTCGGCGCTCTATCGTTGTCCTTGCTTATTGCGGCTTATATATGGTCATCGGAAACATAGATCTAATTTAGATCTGCTATTTCAAACGGATTATTGCGGTTGTTAATATTATTCCAGCCTGCCACAAGAATGTTGGAACTCGAACAAAACTGAACCTACCTTTATTATCATTCGTTCTTAATCACAGTTGGTGGTTTAGAAAGCCTTAGAATGTATGAACTTTGTTAAAACCTTTTTCTTTAAATGAATATTATTCTAATGTCCCATAAAGACATCAAGATTTTCGGTTATTTTCGAACATATACGATCTTTTCGGAGACACCCGATTTGCCATATTGCCGATTGAAGACTGATACAATATGTACCTCCAAACAAACTTATATGTTGTTCCGAAGTGGAACTGCATTTGAGGATCATTGGGCCTGCATCTCGTGAAGCTGAATCTAGATCCAGACTGTAGCTCTAGATTCTAAATCTAGTTGATGTGTAATGGCATGAATCTAAATCCGATTATGTGATTATTATTGTTCAATTGATGTCAATGTTGTTATATAGTTCCAATTGCTTTCGGCATGCTAGAAAGCTTAATTGCTGACGTAGTGTTCTGACACTGTGAAATGGAAATAAAAAGTAGACAACAATAAACAGAAAAACGCATTTACTAAATAACACTAGTCCATTGTGTGGTTTTTAAAGTTATGGTTAAGTTTGCAGTGACTAATCGCGCTAAAAATCCGTATTTACTCTCTCAAAAAAGTTGGCAGCAATGCTGGCGATCTCGCCCCCTATTCTTTGGGTCGATGTAAGTTTAATGTGATTGGTTGAGATAGGAGTCATGGTATCCCCGCCCTGTCTTGTGAGTGGCAGCACATGAAATTGTCAGACATCAGTCTTCGATTCCGTCCACAATATAGCCTATATAGTGCTGATGTTGGACGTTAAATCAACTCAACTCAACTCCTGTTAAGTGTCTTGTTTCTGTCTGGCAGGACATACATTTGTCAGCTGTTAGTTGTGAAACCAGATAATGTAGCTTAGAATGATGATGGACATTAAAAAAACTAGTATCATAAATGTCATTATAAACAGTTAAACGATAAGAAATGAAATTATAGAGGGGTTTGCAGATAAAAGATTTCAAAATCAGTTTTTTGCACATTTTGTGAAATAAAATAACTACACTGGGAAACCTCATAGTTCGAATTGCTTAGGAATTGACTTATACTTCAAATCAAGAGAATTTGAATTACGAAAGGGGACATAGCTGAGCCTTTTAAGTGTTAAAACTGTTAGAAATTATTTACCTTTAAAAAAAAACTGTGCTTGCTTAGCTTCCTATTGTTTATTTTCCATAGCAACCTTTTAAAGGCATTTTTTGGCCGGCAATGAGCATTGGGTTCTGCTTGACAGGTAGTACTTTTGTAATGCCTACTGGTACTGTGAACTTCAAATTAAGAGAATCACACCAGGAAAATTTCGGTTTATGAGAAATTCGATTTATCTGACTTCGTTTTATGAGGTTTCCACTGTATGTATCATATGATTGTAATAAAATAATGAAGAAACTCTTTATTTTTTAAACTTTGATTACAATTTTTTTTATTACAACTTATATTTAAAAATTAAGGTGCAATTAAGGGCAAATTTTACTTTCTTTATGTCTTAGATACAAAGTCTTCATACGCGCATGATTGGTGTTGTTAAAACCATTCGTTTTTGGTCCTCTGGAGTTTCATCCTGTTAATAATTCAGTAGCGTTTTATGTTTTAACTGAAACTTATCTCACTGAAGACTGAGTTCCTAAAATATTATTTTGGTTATAAAAAAAACAACAAAACAAAAACAATTAGAGCCTTTTGGGGGGTGTAGATTGAAGTATGTAGATTGAAGGGGGGGAAAAGTTATCAAAAAAAAAAAAGAATGACCCCTCCGAAAATTCAAAAGTTGAAAAAAAGCTTTATTTTTTAAATCAGTTTTTCTAAGTTTTTCTAAGAGGCAGTGGTAAAGGTAGAAAAGGAACCAGCATGCAAAGACATATCACTTGATTAAAATTGTAGGCTAAGACCTTGGGTTTAAATCCACCCTAGACCTAGTAATTATAAAAAAAAATCTAAAAAAATCACAGCCTCGACTTACAAACCAAAATGATTAATTATGATACGAAAACAAAATACTGTAAGACATAAGGCATAAGTGTTTTAGCTAATTCCATTCAGGGGGGGGGAGGGGGGTTAGCATTACTATATATATATTTGTCTTGCATGCAACTTGTATTGCTAAAGTATAACAGGATCTGTCTTCAGTGACTTAATGAGCTTTTTTTTTTTAATCAAGAAGGTGGCAATTCAAAATTTCTCCAAAAAGAAGAAAATGTTTCCCTGTATTTTTTCCCAGGTTGCAAAAATATGAAGGAATTTCTGGCATCATATTTTTGCAAATTTGGACTGCTTGCCAAGGTTTCTGCAATTGGACCAGAAGTAAGACTTTTCTTTTTCTTTTCTTTTTTTTTTGCCGTGTCATGTTTATTTTCCCTTCTAAAAAAAAAATCTAAGTAGTGTTTTTTTTTTATCTTCAATGTTAAGTCAAGACAGTATTTGAGTCTCCCTTATATTATAAGTGGTGACAAGTGCAGATTAAGATACATTCAGTATTTGCTTTGACAGAAAATACCATCTTTAAACTTAAAGAGAGAGAGAGAGAGAGAGAGAGAGAGAGAGAGAGAGAGAGAGAGAGAGGGAGAGAGACAGACAGACAGACAGAGAGAGACAAAGACAGAGAGAGGGAGGGAGGGAGAGAAAGATTGCATTATCTTATCTCAAAGAAAAACTGGCGCAAGTGGTAGAGCGTTAGTCTCCCAAGTATGAGGTGCTTGGTTCAAAACCCATTATCACTTACATATGTATTTGCTAGCTTTTACCCCCTACTGGTTGGGCAAGTGTCAGTCAGTAAATGTGACAGGCTGAGACAGGAGTCCAGGTATTCCGTCACTGTCAGTGTCACTGTGTGGCAGCAGGTAAAATTGTCAAATGTTAGTCTAGGGACCCCTCCACATTATATCCAACGTGGCACTGATGTTGCATGTTAAGCAGCAAACTCAACTTCACTCTTTCAGAACCATGGGATTGGTCGGGTCCAGTACGTGCAGCCAGAAGTTGTAGCCGAAGTCCTCAAGGCTGGTAAAGTACACAGACACTTAGGCTCTGCTTTCAGAGTGTCCAGGTTCGAGTACAAGCCTCGTGGAGGGGACGCCATGCGTGTCGCGGCCAAGGAGGAGGTGAAGAGGCAAGAGACTGCTAGAGAGGAGCTTCACGCCAGCATCATGCAGATCTTAGAGCAGGAGAGCGCAGTGGAGGAACAGATGGCTGCCCTGACGGAGGAGTTGTCACTCACATGGGAGGATTTCCTCAACAGGCAGGGCATCGTGGTCAAGCTGAAAGAGGTTTTCACTCCAAGCCACCCAGGTATCGTCGGACACACATCTTTCAAACAGCTTGGTTACTGTTAAGACACCTTCATTCTATTCACCCTCTTTAAAATTACAGCTTTGTTACTTTTAGCTAACGACACCTTTTTTACCTTCTTTAAAATTAGAACTTGGTTACTTTTTAGCTACCGACATTCTACTTTTTTTTTCCTCAGCTGGTTACTTTTAAAAATTGAGATACCTAAATTCTATTTGTCCTCTCTAAAATTAGAGCTTAGTTACATTTTAGCTACTCACATTCAATTTTTTCCTATTTGAAATTAAAATTGAAAAAAAAAATACTTTTGTTTCCAATAGAAGATAGTGGCATATCTACAAGTTTTACTTTGTTTCCAACAGACAATTACATAAATCTACAAATTTTATTTTGTTTGGAATAGACAATAGCAGTAATTCAACATATTTTTATTTTGTTTGCAAAAATAATAAAAATGGCAATAATTCGGCAGATTTTTATCTAGTTTGCAGTAGACAATAGCAGTAAATCTACTGATTTTCTTTTTCTTTTAGCGGATTTGAATGCCAAGAGGGAGATCTTAAATTGGTAAAACAAAAAATAAAAAAATTTCACATGGATAGCGGGTTCTAATAAGGAATTGGGTTTTCAAGCTGTTAGTTTTTAAGACGGATACCACTGTTAATTTTATTTAAAATGTCACTGTTTTTTTTCCATTCCTTTTCTGTATTCTGTGTCTCTCTCTCTTCTCTCTCTCTCTCTCTCTCTCTCTCTCTCTCTCTCTCTCTCTCTCTCTCTCTCTCTCTCCTTTTTATAAAGTTTACTCTCTCTCTCTCTCTCTCTCTCTCTCTATCTTTCCCTCTTTCTCTCTCCACACACACACACATACACACACATTTTTTCTTTCTTTCAGAGGTTGCTGTTCATATGTTTGGATCGTCCTTCAATGGGTTTGGTACTCAAGGTTGTGATCTGGATCTTTTTCTAAATATCGACCTTGACACACCGGCAGATAAGAAGGTGGTGGGTTTTCAACCTAAGTTCATTTTATCTCAATTTGTATAATCAAGAGATTTCTAGACAAATCCAACACCTTGCATGAAGCCTTCTATGTAGACGGAAGCACTGAGTAAGCAACGCTGTGTCACTCATGGTTTCAACAAACCTTGCATCAACTGAGACAGAAGTCATGGTATCCCCGTCTTGTCTCGTGTGTGGCAGCACATAAAAACTGTCAGACGTCCGTCTTTGGGCCCGTCCACAATATAGCCTATATAGTGCTGCTGTTGGACGTTAAACCAACCCAACCAACTAACCAACCAACCAACAAACTATATAAAGTAGGAGTTTGTTGAGTTTGAGGTGTGTTTTATTCTTGATAAAGTTTGTCATGCTTAATACTTAATCTGCCGATGAACTTTGTGGAACTATTGAAAAAAATGTGTATAAAGCATTACTAAAATCTTTGTGAATTCCTGATTATACATTTTTAATAATAGTCAAAATAGATAATTGAAGTGATAAAATGACTCCAATTATTATGCAAAATTGAAAGAAAAAAAATGAATCCATAGCTTTGCTCATGCTTACATTTTTGTTCACCTGATGACTCTATTTCAGCTGAAAACTCTGCAGCAAGTTTTGACAACTCGAGAGCTGTCTAAAACATTCTCAGAGGTGATTTTTGTGCCGAGCACAAGGTGCCCCATCATCAAGTTCATTCATAAACCTACTGGCATCCAGTGTGATCTGTCCTTGAATAACAAGTAAGCTTAAGGTTATGCAGGATTCCTGCAGCTTTCCTCTAATATTGTTGGATGATACAAGTATAGAGTATGCAGAGGTTTATGCAAACATATTGCACCTATTCTCAAATATTGTTGTCGTGAACTTTTTAAATGTGATTATGGAGTGAGCAGATGTTTACAAAAGCTTCTTTCACCTTTTCTTATAATATTTTTTTTTGTTAAAAAATAGAGTACAAGTATGAGACAGCAGCAAAGATTTTATGCAAAATTATAGCAACTTTTCTCGAGTTTGGAGTTTGTTTTATGGCACGTCAACACAGTAACGGCTACGCGTTTTCTCGAAATTATTTGTATAATAATAGTGCTACTCATAATTGCAATAATACTACTACTCATAATAATATGCATAGCAATATGGAGTTAAAGAATTTATTACTCGAGAGTACCTTGACTCTGCTAGGCATAAAATAATTTTTGTAATTGCTGAAGTATGGTTAAAGTTTGTATCCTTAGACTTTTGGTTTTTCCAATCTTTCAGAGAAACTTATGTGGCTTTAAAGAGAATGATTTTCATCTTTTGAATTTGAAGCAATCTTTTTTTGACCTTTACGTAAATATAGCATATCTCCGTGGGGGAAGATGTAGAGGTTTTTTTGTTTTGCAAACTTTGTTGCATTTAGAAATGATTCTGTCTAGCTTACATATTATTGATGTATATGTGTTTCTTCTTCAACAAACCAGAGTGAAACAGATCACACTCTAATTTAAATATGTTGATTTTTTAAAAATGGTTTAAGTATTTTGTTGTTGACATGAAACAAATTTAATTTTCTTAAACAGTATGTTGTAATTTTTATTCTAAATGAAGACAAATCACCGTAAAAGATCCTCAGGGTAATCTTGGAGATATTAAACCTAGAGCTCTATATCTCTCTCCATAGAGAACAGTCTATTATAAATTAAGATTCGCCAGGAAGATGAGAAGTTTCAGGTGATTAAACTACACGCTATTTTTTTTGTTATTCTTAATAGCTTTTGATTTTTTTTTGCCGTGGGAGCAAAAAGATTGTAAGTAAGAAAACTTTTTTTTCTTTTTTGTCTTGCTAGGAAAGCTTTGTACAACACGCGGCTCCTGCGTCTTTACGCGACCGATCCGAGAGTGAGGCAGGTGGTCTTTGCCGTGCGGCTCTGGGCCAAGTTCCGGGGGCTCTCGGGACGCCTAGGACCCTCAAACTCAAACCTTCTGACCAGCTACGCGCTCACCCTGCTAGCGCTGTATTACCTGACGCGCTGCAAACCAGAGCCAGTGCTGCCCCCTGTCTGCGACCTGAACGATTGTGTGCCAGGTGTGGTTCTGTCATCATAGATAAACATGTAGTACTGCTTAAAAAGTTGTCATAGCTCTTTGGTGATGATGATGTTTGATGCTGGTGCTGCTGATGGTGATGGTGGTAATAATAATAATAATAATAATAATAATAATAATAATAATAATAATAATAATAATAATAATAATAATAATTTTAAAATATAATAATTTTATTTTAAGGTGGTTAAGGTCAAAACTGATATGGTAAAGATTTTTCAGTGGGGTAGAGACAACTGTACAAAAATGTGTGATGCATTACTCAAGTGTCTTAGATTTACATGGGCATTTTTTTCAGCACATGCAAACACTTTCCATTTTCCTCATTGATAATAATAATAATAATACAGTGGAACACACTTAAACCGAAAACGGCTAAACCGAAAAGAAATCGAAATAATTGCAGTTTTCCTTCTTTTAATAATAATAATAATAATAATAATAATAATAATAATAATAATGATGATAATTAATTAAAAGTATTAATAATGACACGGAAAGAAAATGTAATTTTGTTTAAAAGACGCCCCAATAAAGCCATCATGTATTTTATATATCAAGATATTGTAAAAAGAGCAAGCATAAATAGATGCAAAAATAATCTGTTTTTCTGAAAGCCGTTCTCAACTTATCAAAGTATTTGTATCAGAAGAATAAAATTCTGTATATTTCTAAAATGTTTTGCAATGGAATTTTTCTAATTATTTTTTTTAATGAAAAAAAAAAAAAGCAACTCCAGTTGATCCCACACTATCTCTTCATTACCAACTTTGCTCTCCAATGTCCCAGTATAATTTTTACAAACAGCCACTGTAGCATTGGACAAACTTAAACCATATCCCCTTGTTTCTATAAATCCACGATCCGTTAGAAATGTATCAGTCTGATTTCATGCCCAACTGATTGTGTCAGTGTGTAATATTACACTGTACGACTCTGTCGAGTCCAGGTCTCCCCACCCTGTCTTAGGTGTGACAGCACATAAAATGGTCTGATGTCAGTCTTGGGATCGCCACAATATAGCTTATATAGTGCTGACATTGCAACTCAACTCAACTCAACCCCCACTTTTTTTTCTATTTCTCCCCATTTCAGGAATCTTGGAAGAGACAGTGGAAGACGTCAAGTGCTTGATCATTCCAGAGAACGCTCAGCTGCCTCCGTCCAAGAACACAATGTCTTCGGGTACACATTATTTTCTTTTTTCCAGTTTTCCGCGACCATAACCCTTTCTGTTCTACAGTGTTAGACTCATAATCAGCATTGTTTGGGATTGGATCAAAACTTTGTATTAAGGTGATTTAAATTGCATATGGGGACATATCTCTACCGCAAGTATTAAAAAAAATATTCAGCTACCTGTCTTATATTAAAAAATTGTATTTATATGCATTTTCTATTGTTTTTTTTCCTATGCCAATCTTCATCCAATTTCTTTTATTCTGAAGCATGTCTTGGGCAGCAAAAAGTACTGAATGCTGCTTGATTGGAAGTACTTTTTAATGCGTATCAGTAGTGCCAAACCAAGATCAAACCAGAAAGATTATGAACAATGAGCCAGATTCCAACAGAGCCAAAGAAAAAAAAAAACAACCCTCTTGCAAATTTTGGTTAATGAGAATTTTGACTTATCAGACTTTGTTTTTTGAGGTTTCCACAGCATTTCCCCAAGCAAACTGACTTTTGACTTTCTCATTATAAAGGCTTGATAATTTTTTTTTTATCTCTGTCACATTCTAATCTAAGTTTAAGTGTCTTATGCTCGTAAACAACAAAAAAGTCCCATGGAGCATTCCATTATTTTAATTCTGAAAGAAAAAGCAAACTAAAGTGGTCCGTATGATATTGGAATCTCTTGGTTAGTAAAACCATTGTTTTGTCTTTCCATATTAATGTTTTCTTTCCCTGGTATTTTCAGTGGAGCTTCTCAGAGGCTTCTTCCATTTCTACAGCAAGGAGATCAACTGGGCTCAGGATGCAATTCTAATGAAGGATGCCAGTATTGCTTCTCGGGCTTCCCTCAATCAGAACTTTGATTACTTGAACTGCAGAGTACGGATTATTTTCTAGGCAACCAGGATGAATCAGGCTGAAGTCACTGATTAAGTTTTGAGTTAGAGCTTTATAAACACAGAATAATAAAGTACTCTATATTGACCGTTTATCTTCAAATAAAAAATGTATTTGGTTATAGGAATGATATACTTATAATTTTAGTATATATTTTATTCTGTCAAACACACAAGAAATAACTCAAAATGTCCAAGTTCCAACTTGAGCCTAGTTCACTCTGGTTGCTTCACATTTAAAGTTTAAGGTTGAGTACAACACGGGTCACATTGTTTTAAGTGAAAAGAGTGAGGAAAATAACTTGACATATGGGTTAAAATCTAAATGCCATAATTATACATTTAGATTTTTATGTAACTGCGAAGAAGGTCTACAGACAGCGCTGAATTAAATTTCATGAAAAGTTTCGAATTTCAAATTGAGTATACACTACACTTTTTGCCAATATTCAAAATTATTATATGATGATTTTTTTTTAGTGTATTAACTGAATTTTTCTTTGATTGTTTAATTCAAATTTATGGGATGGAATCCACTTCAGATGAACCTCTTGGGCACAGTCTATAAGTTAAGTGTATTGCTATTGCAAGTTTTTTTTTTAATTAACCAGTGACTGTAAAGTAAAAAAAGGGGACCTCGTGCCTAGGACTCAGTTTATATAAAGCCATACTTTATTTTAAACAGGGTTCATCTGAATCAGATTCCACTGAATATTAGGTTATAAAAGAGTTATTTAAATATATATTTTTCTGTCAACCAACGCCAGATTGGAGCAATGACGGTGATCGATCCATTCGACTTGGCTCACAATGTGACAAGCAACGTGAATGAAAACTTCCGAGAGCTGTTGACCAATGAAATGAAGCGTGCGGCAGAGTTGAGCTCTGGTTGGTTAGAAACTGATGAGCCCTCACCCCTGGGAATGCAAGGTTTGTACAGCAAGCAAATAATTACACACCCACACATTCAGTTTGTGTCATGTTATATAATATAAGTAAACTTTTTAGCTTGTAGTCAAGGGGGCGCAGTAGCGTTGTGGTTAGAGCACTGGTTTTTCTTGCGGGAGATCCGAGGCTTGAGGCCCCGCTCTGGTGGACAGATTTTTTTCCTACTGGTTGGATTGCTATCAGTATATTGGGACCAAACACGTTCTGGGTATCCCACTTAGGGGTTCCGACACTGTAGAGTACCTTACTTGAGAAACTGGGGACTTTAAACCTGAAGACAGAAGAGAGCTTTGGTTTATGCAACCTAATATTTTGTTGTTGTCGTCTAGTAGTAGTTTTGTTTTTGAGGGGATAAATAAAAAAAGCAGAATCTTGAATAGTATGAGCAAGACCCTGGTTTCAATGAGGTACACATCAAGTCCCATTTTTTTTTTTTGGTGCTTTTCTTTAGCACTGGTGAAATTAGAGAAAATTTGCTAATCTGAATTTTACAAGGCTTTAATTGAGATGAGAGAGATCTCTTGGAAAATATTTCATAAACTACATCTTTCAGCTTTGGTCACTAACTCCTCTTGAATAGAATCCAAAGTTTTTGTTGTTTTTTTTTTAAATAGATTTACAGTATACATTTCTCCATCCTGGGATAAAGGTTGTATCATCTAAGTTAAAATAGGTATATAAACATCTTTCGGGATATAGTCTCAATTTCAATCAATCTTTTTGGATATAGTCTCATTTTCAATACCTCAAGTCTTAAACATCTTTTTAAAGTAAAGTCTCATTTCCAATATCTCAATCATCAGTGCTTTCATAACTAACCTTTGTGTTGATGTTTGTGTCCAGACCTGTAAAAGTATGGATTTTGCCTTTTTATATATTATCTTCATCATTGTTATTATTACTTTTACTTTCTTTTCCTTAAGGTCTCTTTGAGTTGGCAAATCTTGAGGTGTCTGATAAAAATCAACAAAATAATGAGGAAGGCGGAACTCCAAAAGATCCTAAAAAGGGTAAAAAATCCAAATCGAAGAAGAAAACACCTATGCGCATGGAAGGTGAACAAGAAAACGGAGATTTTCACATCATCTTACCAATGTCTCATGCCACTCTGGTATCAGAGACTCTGAAAGAGATGGCCACTCCATCAGGCTTGTCTGCCAAACAGTGCTGGCTCAACAAAGCTCGAGATTTGGCGCTTCGCGTGTTAGAGACAGTATTTCTGGTTGAGATGGAGCAAAAGGCAATTGAAAAAACTGAAGGAGGAGCAGAAATGGAATCTAAAATGGAAGCAGCCGAGTCAGGAGACCAAATAGAGAATGGAATGAACGAGACTTTATCATGTGAAACATACTCTGAGAAGAAAGCAGATATGAGATTGGTCGATGAATTGAAAGGAACAGGAGAGGTGGAAATGGAAGTAGAGCAGGAGGCCAACAAGGCCTGCTGCCATGGGAAGAAAAGATCCAACGAAAATCTTGTGGACATTGAGATTCCAGGTGATCAACGCAGCAGAGGTCTTGGAGAAACATATAAAGAGATAAGTTCTAGCAGCATAGAGGACGAGATGCCAAAGAAGAGATTGTGCTTTGCTGGGGTATCTCAAGCTTCGTCCAGAGCAGGGGACGTCAGTGTGTCAAATGTCTGTGTAACCTCCCCTTCCACAATTGTCTCAATGGCCCTGAGCTATGTCACGACGACCCTAACGGCTTCCACGCCCGCCAGTAGCGGCCCTGCTTTGACGACAATATGCTCACCAAGTACTGCTCCTCACAACACTCCTCTGTCAACAACGGAGAGAAGAAGTGCAATTCCACCACCGGATTTGGCCCAAGCCTTACCCTCACAGTCACATATATCCTTCTCATGCAAGTGCCGTTACCCTGTCTGGCACGGGCGTAAAAAGTTGAAAGAGGAGATCATGCTTGATGCTGACCCAGCGATCTACTCTGGCAGCGGTATCACCCTAGAGACGGAGATTTCCCAGAGATGTGTGAAGCAGTTAACCGCTTCGCCGACTTCACAAACCGCCTCTACTGCTCTGGTTTCTGTGAAACCACCTGATTCAACAGCTTCACAAGATGCTCTTAATAAATATCCCAATGCAGCATTTGCCGAAGAAAGTGCATCCAGCAACATAGAAGAAAAAGTTACATATTCATCACACGACAGTTCTACTATGGGCAGCAATGGGGGGGAAAATTCTGCTGCATCTCCAGTCAAATCTACCGGTGCATATCCAAATGTGATTCAAAATTCCACTGCCTCAGACAAATCGGACAAATCCAGTAAACACACCAACCCTAGTCCAATAGTGCTACCAGAACCTGAAATTTCTGAGGAAACAACCAATCTTAGTCAAATTGCCTTAATAGTTTCAAACAAACATGTCAACGATGAAAATGCAGACCAGCATAGATTGCCTGCATCCAGTTCTAAAGAGGCTTCTGTAGATCCTATGTCTCAACAGAATCAATTGAGTGAACTAGTCCACAAATCTAGCGATGTCATCTTGGAAACTTCTAATACTATTTCACAACCCATACCAAACCTCCCTAAAAGCAATATTAGCTGCAGTGCTCTTAGCGGAGACGCAAAAACAGACATGTTAAATTCAAATCTGAATATTTCCACTGTCCAAACTGGTACAAAGTCTGGGGCTCACACTCACAGTCCAAGTTCTAAAGGAGGTCAAGCGAAATCTCTGAATTCTAGTTTACACAGTGGGAATAAAACACCAGAACCAAACAGTGACCCACAGGGCATCAAAGAAGAACTTTGCCTAGAGTTTACATGTGATCTTGTTCTCAATGGAGGCGAATCGACACCGGTGGAAAATGACAATGGCACTCCCCAACCATACCCACATTTACTTATAAAGTTGCGACCGTCAGAAAGCAGCACGAAAAACTTCAAAGTATTTTATGATGTATTTCGTTCTCTGATGTTGAGATTTAATGCTTCAGAATTGAACAACAAATCTGAGTGAATGTATTTTATATGGAGGGTGTGAGGGGAGTGGTAGACAAAAAATAAAGGTTTGAAATATTAACGTTGATATGAATTAGATGACATGAGTTTGAAAGATATAAAAGTTACTTTATTCTTTCATAAACATACTTTCAATATATTACATGTCTTAGATTTTATTACATGCATTATATAATAAGTTTCTGGGTTTAATTTTCAATGTGGATCAAATGTATCCATTAAGTTTTCAATTTGTTTTGCTGAAATATTGCATTGAGCTTGTTTACCTTACCTAAATAATTGGTTTGATTGACATGCACCAGTTGTTTTTTTGTTTTTTTTTTGTTTTCAGAAAATCTCTCCAAACTAACTTGTTGTTTATTACATTTGTTTTAGAATAATTAACCCATGATTGTTTTTGTTTCTTGCAAATCTATTTGAATAAAGTATATTTTCTTATATATTTGAAAACTAATAAAACTGTGGTCTATTGTTGGTGTTGCAGATGCAAATGACAAATGTGTGTTGGCAAATTACTGCAATTGTCCCAAATTCCTACACATGTAAAAAAAAAACAAAAAAAACAAAGAAAGGTTCTAAAACTCACAAATAAGGAGGCTGCATCAATTTTAAGCTAAATTAAAAACTTTACCAACATCCATCGACCTTTTTACCCCTTCACTTTTAAAATTTACATAAAAAAAAAAAAGATTTTCCTTCAAGCTACCTTTTATTTTAGAATAAAACATGTATTGAAAGCATAAGATTTAATGCTGGTACAAACCATATTATTCCGTAGGTATCAAAGAATAACAATCCTCTCACGTTTTGTCCCTCCCCCCCTTTAAGAAATTGTTGTACAAAAAGGGGTGTTCTTAATCTTATGCATTAAGATTTATTACATTTTGGGTGAAGATAGGACGGTATTTCATTATTTTCAACCATAAATCATTAAATGATTAAGCTCTCACACTTTCTCCTTAATAAATTACATTGTGAATGCAATATTTATTGCCAATATCACCAGTATTATGTATATAGGAAGACATAAGCGAAATCTGTTTGTAGAATTGTAGGCCTACTGCTGAAATGATGGATGGTTATTTTAAAAAGTAAAACAGTCATGATTACATCTCAGTGGAAAAAAGCCACAACAGAAATACTCTGTATATAGAGCTCACATATGCTTCCATGAACGAAGTTTGATAGCTAAAGCACAGTATGCATAAATTATTATAAGTCAATTTGAAAAACTAAAAAAAATGTCCTGTTCCTGTAAAACCAGTTGTAGGTGCTTTTTTAATGAATTCATTTTCATCTGCTAGTAAATATTTAAAATCACAGAGTGCTATTTATAGAAATCTGTGTAAAAATATATATAAAACAAAAACTGATAAAAAAAATTCTCTTGCTCTTAATAGAAGACAAGCTCTTTCCTAGTTTAGGTTCCTAAGGAGGAACTTTAACGCTGATGGGGTTTCAAGGCTAACATATCGCAATTTTCCAATCTGACACACAAAGACAGCACATGGATATCAGTACCTCTGTCTCAGTCACTGTCACATTATACTAACGCTGATACCTATCCAGTAGATGACAAAATGTGACAAATACAGCCAGATATTTGAGATAATGGATCAAAACCAGGTGCCTCCCAGATAAGAATAAGAATACGCTACCAATTGAGCCAAGGAAACTGGGTATGGATGATCAATTCATTCTTTCTACAAGCAATTTAGCAAAATAATGTCAACGTCTATGAAATCGACTATACTCTGACAGTCTGAGGCATAATATCAAGGAGAGCGTACGGCCCCATACACAATATTTTGGTTGAAGGCATTTTGTCACCATTCACATAGAAGAGTACCGAAAAATGGCAGCTGACTGTGGATCGAAATAAATTGTAAACAATCGCCCTGAAGCAGCCCAGCCGTACCAGGACGTAAACTGTAAAGGCAGCTTATTACTTGAATATTGCAATAGCTAGACATATCTGCGGCGGGTAAGAGATTCAGTTATGGTTCTAATCCTTGCAAAGCATTAGCCTTGTATAGAGAAGGACACAACGACCAGAGTCAAGATTAGACCTAGTCTAGACCTGACTAAGAATCAGAATCTTTGATCGTGATCAAGATATGGGCACTCCTTGAGTTTTGTGGTCCCTTACCTGTGGGCGGAGTTCGATTGTTAAAATTGAACAAAATACCTGCCAGCTGTACTCCCTATCTTTTTGTTATATTAAAAAAAATGGAATAAAATATAAATTGTATTGGCATGATTTGTTTAGATGAAAAAAGACAGGGAGCGATTTGATTGTATTCAGTTGTTTATTTTAACACAGCTACAATATGGGCGGGGAAGGGGGTGGGGACGAACATACGCAAGCACATAAAATTGATATGCTAAGCAACCAACTCAACTCTCTCTCTCTCGCTCTCTCTCTCTCTCTCTCTCTCTCTCTCTCTCTCTCTCTCTCTCTCTCTCTCTCTCTCTCTCTCTCTCTCTCTCTCTCTCTCCACGGGTTGTTTGACTCTGATGTACTCAAATCTCACCCACCCACCCATTTGATCGCCCACAGGTAAGGGACCACAAAACTCAAGGAGTGCCAAAATCTATCTAGCTCTTTACAGTCTATCTGGAGAAAGAGTGCCTCAGGTCTGATACTCTGCCCAACGTAGTCCCTGCTCTGTTCGATCTTTGTCAAAACTATTTATAATTTTGTATTTCTAGATTTCAAGAAGTCTTGAACTGGAGGCAATCTAGACTTATGTTCTGAAAAATAATACAGGACCATAAAAGTCTTCTAATTGTTTTATTTGCACCCTTCAAAATCCAAACACAATGCAACGCCGAATAACCTATAGAGATATCATTAATTCTTTATGAATATAGAATGCATCCTGAAGTTCAGTTAACTGTATTAGACTGTATTATCATGGGTCCAACCTCCTCCCAAAAGTCACGTGATGTTTGTAAGCCGGCTCGTGCAAAAAGATAGGTCTATGCTCTAACCCAATCAGCAGATTGTTAAAAAAAAAAAATTGCAACTGTCACGTGATTTGTTTATTACGTTTTTTGAGAGAAAGAGGTCAGCCCCATTGTAATTTTTGTATGTATAAAACACAAATTTTCAATAGATCTATAGATATAGATGACTAACTTGTTGTTTGTTTTTTTTCTAACAAATTTTATTTTATTGTTTTAAAAGTTTCATACTTTCTTTAAAACTAAAGATTGTTTTTCGTTCTATAGATCCCGACAACATTTCTTTTAAAATTCATGCTGACAGTCAGAAAGTGATAATTGGTCTCCGAGCATGGCATCAGCCTATCAAGCCAGTGTGCGGACACAGAGTGGCCCACCCCCTCCTCCGGCCTGCCTCCCCATGCAGAAAAAGATCTTGGAAAATGTTTTAGGTATGTTGCCTATTATGAATGGCTTGAGGGGATTTAACGTCTCCTAGGTTCCCCTGAGGGATCCTATGCGGCAACAGAAATGGTCTTGAAGTGAAAATATTACTAATTAATATGAACATTTCTTGTTGATGTAACATACTGTGCAATGATTTTCTTTCGAAATTATTTTAAACAAACAATAAATAAATATTGGTTCTGAGTAATGAAAAGGTAAATTATGATATTGCTGTTATAGATTTAGTATAATACACACAATACAGTTAATGAGTTAGGGGGAAACTTCTAAAAAGTCAAAATGAAACTTGAGATAAAGAAATAACAAGGAAACATTGGTTCTGATTTATCAAAAGGTAAGTGATATGACTTTATTTTACAGATTCATATTTAAATCATAAAACATGCTATTTTTAGTAAATGAGTTATAAAGGGACTTCTTAAGGGAAAATCAAACTTGAGATAAACATAGTTGTATTTTGGTTTTATGTCTTATCTATACAAATAATCAAACTTCTAGTGTTATTTTAATTTGACATTGTTTGTTTTGCTCTCCAGAGTGTATAGTTCAGCTGAAGGCAGACTTTTTTGACAATGACCAGCCTATAAATGACGACAGCATTGTCTTGCAGCGTTTCTGTGCAAAATTTGAACATTTTTTGCAAATAGGAATGAAAGGTAACATTAAAAAAAAATTGCTTGTTATATTATTGATTATCCTGAAGTTGATCTATCATAAATTTTGTTTGAAAAGTATACATATAACTGTGATCTTAGTAAGTGTATTGTATACTGAATTTTGTTTTTAGCAAGCTTTGCCTAGAGGAAGAGCGTTGGTATCCATATTGGGAGGTCTGTGGCTCAAACCCATTGATGGGCAGATTTATTTGTCAGATATATATCTTAAATAACATTTAGATAAAGAATCTAACTATTTAAAAAAGTCACAACAGCTGTCACTTGCTAAAGAAAATATTATCATCTCCTTAAAATTGATTAAAAAATGGAGAAGAATAACATATAAAAGAACCCACTACTTTCAGTTTTCTTTTTTACAGAAAAATCTTAAAGTATCTGGGTTATTTTTTTGTAATATGAGGTGGGATCATAATTTAAAAAAAATTTATTTCCTGTTAGAAACAATACAAGAAACATAATTTTGGTGGAATTATTGTATGATTAAAATGGCAAAAAGTTTTTGTCATGCAAAGTAGGTCACAATGTTATATTTTAAGATCAGCACAGAATAAAAGCTCTGTCTACTTTTGTTAGCTCTCTCCTAGTTTTATATCTCCCGAGTTTTCTATGAGTATCCCACTTTGTGGTGGGTCACAGGACTAATGTCTGACAATTTTACACACTGTCAAACACAAGAGAGTGCAGTGATACCATACATACTGTCTCAGCCCGTCACATACGGATGCCAACGTATTTTGACTTGCAGCCCTCCCTCTTTGGAGATCAACTGCTGTACCAATGCCGCCAATTATCCCCCTTACTTCTGTAAGCAAATTCTATTCCAAATTTAAATTATCTTTGCCTTTATGATATTCATTAAACAGAAAAGGTAAGCCTCCTTGGCAGGAAGAAGGATTACTGGGACTACTTTTGTGACTGCCTCGGGGCCTCCAAGGGAATCAATGATGGCATCAAGTATGTCAAGAGCCTGGGAGAAGTAAGTATGAGTTGGTTGGTCGATTGGTTGGTTAGTTTACTATTACCATACAAGGCTAGACTGCTATGCTGATCAATCCTGAGACCAATGTCTGACAATTTTACACAAGATAGAGCTGGGAATCCAGGACTGCTGTCTCACCTATTCACATTATACTGGACATCAATATTGATGGTATCGAGAAAAAACAACAGCCTTGGGAAAGTAGTAATGAGTTGGTTGGGTAGTTGGTTTTTTAACACCATACAAGGCTAGACTGCTGATCAATCCTGAGCCCAATGTCTGACAATTTTACATGCTGCCACACCAAGATAGAACTGGGACGTTAGGACTGCTGTCTCACCTATTCACATTATACTGGACATCAATATAAGAAGTAAGTATGAGTTTTGTAGTTTGTTGGGTAATTGGTTTTTTTAACATCTTACAAGGCTATGCTAGTGATCAATCCTGAGACCTAAGTCTGATAAGTTTACTCCAAGATAGAGCAGGGATACCAGGACTGCTGTCTCACTTGATCACATTATACAGACACCGACCCATCAAGATAATGACATGGCAGTCTGATTGGTGGTCTAACCAAGGACTTCCCGACTAGAAGTTTTATGCTCTTTTATGTGGCCGTCTTTTTTCTATAAGTACAAGTAATAAATTTAGATTGTTAACGTTGAACAAGAATGAAATTTATAGAAAATTGCTGATTCAAGGCTTATTGAAACTTAGAACTCATATTATTTACAAACATATAACTGTGATCTTAGTAAGTGTATTGTATACTGAATTTTGTTTTTAGCAAGCTTTGCCTAGAGGAAGAGCGTTGGTATCCAGGTTGGGAGATCCGTGGTTCAAATTCCACGATGGGCAGATTTATTTGTCAGATATATATCTTAAATTACATTTAGATATAGAATCTATTTAAAAAAGTCACAGCAGCTTTCACTTTCTAAAGTCACAATGTTATATTTTATGATTGGCTTAGGATAAAAGCTCTGTCTACTTTTGTTAGCTCTCTCCTAGTTTTATATCTCCCGAGTTTTCTATGAGTATCAAACACAAGACAGTGCAGTGATACCATAAATACTGTCTCAGCCCGTCACATACGGATGCCAACGTCTTTTGACTTGCAGCCCTCCCTCTTTGGAGACCAACTGCTGTACCAATGCCGCCAATTATCCCCCTTACTTCTGTAAGCAAATTCTATTCCAAATTTAAATTATCTTTGCCTTTATGATATTCATCAAACAGAAAAGGTAAGCCTCCTTGGCAGGAAGAAGGATTACTGGGACTACTTTTGTGACTGTCTCGGGGCCTCCAAGGGAATCAATGATGGCATCAAGTATGTCAAGAGCCTGGGAGAAGTAAGTATGAGTTGGTCGGTTGATTGGTTGGTTAGTTTACTATTACCATACAAGGCTAGACTACTGATCAATCCTGAGACCAATGTCTGACAATTTTACATGCTGCCACACCAAGATAGAGCAGGGACGTTAGGACTGCTGTCTCACCTATTCACATTATACTGGACATCAATATTGATGGAGAATGTCAACAGCCATGAAGAAGTAAGTATGAGTTTTTTAGTTTGTTGGGTAATTGTTTTTTTTAACATCTTACAAGGCTATGCTAGTGATCAATCCTGAGACCTAAGTCTGATAAGTTTACTCCAAGATAGAGCAGGGATACCAGGACTGCTGTCTCACTTGATCACATTATACAGACACCGACCCATCAAGATAATGACATGGCAGTCGAGAAAAAACAACAGCCTTGGGAAAGTAGTAATGAGTTGGTTGGGTAGTTGGTTTTTTAACACCATACAAGGCTAGTGATCAATCCTGAGACCTAAGTCTGATAAGTTTACTCCAAGATAGAGCAGGGATACCAGGACTGCTGTCTCACTTGATCACATTATACAGACACCGACCCATCAAGATAATGACATGGCAGTCTGATTGGGGGTCTAACCAAGGACTTCCCGACTAGAAGTTTTATGCTCTTTTATGTGGCCGTCTTTTTTCTATAAGTACAAGTAATAAGTTTAGATTGTTAACAGTGAAGAACAATGAAATGTATTGAATGAAATTTATAGAAAATTGCTGATTCAAGGCTTATTGAAACTTAGAACTCATATTATTTACATATAGTCTAAAAGGAAGACAGTAGGACTAGGAATAAAAATGTTGTTAGGCTTATCATTTTTGCATGATCTTAAGATGGTTCAATGTTAGATATTGTTGGATTGTTGTTTTTTTGTTAAAAATTTTAATTTCTTGTTCGTAATTTTGCATGATGAGTACGTTTGTAAAAGTAAATCTACAACCTTTTTATGCTTCAATATGTAAGTGAGAATAGAAATGTACAGCATACAGACAAATCTTTGCAAACTCCTTTGAGACGTAAGTAGATTTATGTTGATCTAAGAACAGTATTTTTTAATTGCAACGACCATGTTCAAGAAAGCCTAGTCACAAAGGAGAGGTATATGCTTAAAAGCAAAAAGTTTTTGTTTGGACAAAGCTGCTTAGCATTTATAGTTTGTATGAAACATACAGCTTACGATAAACCTTTTTTCAGGCACTGATAAGCTAAGGTTTTATATAAACTTTTTCTCTGAACAGTCACTGTTTAGTATAAACTTGGGAGTAATAAACTTTTAGGCCGTCTCTGAGAGGTTTATCTTCAGTGGATCCCACTGTAATGAAAGATTGTGTTAACTGCATTATCACTCCAGATCACTGTTTTTGTTTTCTCAATTTAATTTTGTCCACCCTCTAACCATTCATCTTAGAACAAGACTTCATTGGGCAAAGGCCGGGCTTTCATCCGCTTCTGCCTCGTACATCAGCGACTTGCAGACATGATGCAACAATGTGTTGTTAACGACAAAACATTGTGAGTTTCTAATGGATTGCTTGAATTATTCTCTGTTTTAAATGTACACAAAACTTTGTTAGTCTCTAATGGATTGCTTGAATTGTTTTATGTGTTGAATAAATACTTTTCCTGAGATTGCAATATTACAAATAATGTAATGGCAGAAAAATTTCACGAGATTATTTTTTTTAACAGAATTAAAATAATAATGATTATGATAATTATAATCAGCTCATGGTGCCTTTACACATAAAAAAAATTCCTTTTTAATGACATAGTAACATAGAACATAGATAATAATACATGTCATGTTATTACAACAAAAAAAAAAGCATTCATTCATACAAGAACAAGATGTGCATACATAATTAAGCAAAATGATCAAACAAATGTGTTTTTAATAGCTTTCTAAGTGTCGCATCTGAGTCAGTGTCCCTGAATTGTTGTGGTAGACTTCAATATTTTCTGTGCAGCTGCACTGAAAGCTCTCTCCATACTTCTTAGTTCTAGATCAATTTACATTAGGATTTTTTTTTCCCGCTTCACCGAGTCAAGTTTTGTTAGTTTTACAAACTGAATAGAAGAGAATCAATTTTCTCAACATTTAACTTCTTTCTGAACCATTTATGGATAACAACATTGTTGGTGTAGTATTAAAGTTGTAATTATGGCTTATGCGTTCGATTGTTATGCTTTTTTCCATTATTTATTACTCAACTTCAACATTTTAAATGCTTATTTACAGCAAAATAATGATTTGTCTCATTTCACAATACTGCACATATTTTTTATAGCTTGAGATTAACTCTTTCTTATTATTTTTTGCATTTGTTTTCATTGTTCTCTTCCCCACAGTGACTGGTTTATTCCGGGTACTCTGGTGACCAACTCTAAAGAATGTCAACACCTGATTAACTCCCTCTATGACCTTAACTCTTTGCACTTTGACCTTTCACCTCGAGGTTACGACCTTGATACTTCGTGGCCAGCTTTCTCTAAGTAAGTATCCTTTCAAAAAAACATTGTGGATAGTAATAATTAGTTCTATGGTGTTTATGTAAGTTCTAACATACTCAGATTTTAAAGCTTAAATAAATTTGATTATTGCCTTTAAAAAAGGTGGAAATTGTAACTGTACCCAAGGCTGTTTTTTTTTTTTTCAAAAACTAAATTTGCTGAAAATGGTGAGTCAAAAATTGAAAATTGTAGGATGCATTATTTAAAAACATGTTTTGATAAAATGTGTTCCATATCAAATATTCAGTCTTCATTTTACTAATGCGTAGCAAATAAGAGATAACAATTTATGTAATTTGAATGTTACCATTTTATAATTTATAAGATTTCAGTAAAAAAAATAACGATCTAGTTGATCACTGAATTTCTGAGATAATAAAAATGCCAGAAGTTAGTCTTATGACCTGTTGGTGATGCAGTTTAGTATCTGAACATGGACTCTGAGAGATCAACAGCAACAAAAATACAACAGAAAGCCTTTAAATAATAACTTAATGACAAATTTACTTCCAAAATGACTTGTATCCTTTTTTTCCCATTTTTCTATGAAGTCGCAAGCACGCAGGCAGTGGCTCCTGGAATGTACCGCTTAGCAGACGTTCCAGTATGACCAGCATGGTGAGTGAAAAATAAGATGATAAGTGTGGCGTTGATTCGATGAAGTCGGTCCCTGTTACAGGTCAATTGTTGAATAATTATAATCCACGTAGACTCGCACACAGCATCAACAAAATAAAGATTACCATAAGTCCTTTGTAGAAACGTAGTAATTTAACTTCATTGATAAACGCCCTGTCTGAGAGTTAATAACACAACTCAAGAATGTCCAGATCTAAATCAGTACTTCTCAATTATCTGGATCTATAACGGCTCTCAACAACAGCATTTACTGTGAAAAGATATTACAAAAGTATAAACACTCCTCTCTCTAAGAAAAAAACATCAATCAATCCTCTCTCACTCTACCAAGCACTGCTCATATATACACAAAGCAAAGATCTACTCTCGAAAACTTTAGGCCTTGAAGCCCGAGAAATTTCTGGAATCGTAGATTACATAATTATCATATAATGCTAGTCCTACTCGTCCATCGCACAACCCAAGGCCTTTTTCCATGCGCACTATCTTAGGGATTTCCAAAAGTGTGCAGATTTAAGAGCTATTATATTGAGAGAGAAGATGTGTAGATCAATACAAAAAGGTGCTAGCACAAGAGCGTATCAACCCGCACATGTGTGCAATTTTATGGGAAAAGGCTAATTAAACTTCGGGTAATTTCTAGTACTTTCTCCAAGCCGGTCCCAACAGTTTGGTGAACACCACTATGAAGCAGCCTGCGGGCAAGAAATGTGTCATGGGAAAATTCAAAATGACATACCGATTTACAGTAAAAATGATGAGAATGAGAAATTTACTATGTGTCATCAACATAAAATGCGTTTAAGAGGTTGTTAATACATAATGTCTTGCATTTGAAATTGAAAAAGGTCAATATTATGGTTGAAGTTTTAGAGGGCTGAAACTCAAAACCTATATCAACGGCTTGTGACTGATTCACCTAGGATACTTGATAAATAGAGTATAATGAAAAGGCATTGAAACGTATTATCTACTCCAAATCATGAACATAAATGCAAGATGGCCATAATGTATTGAAAAGCACACTAATAGTTGTAACTGACTACCTTGGATCAGGAGTACTGGATGACTCAATGGTGGAACACGCGACTTCTACTTAAGTCCCTGGTCTAATTTGTTTAGTAAAGCACCTTGTCCTGGTATCTGTGCTCTGTCTTTGTGAGGCAGCTTGCAAAATTGTAAAAAAAAACAAATGACTGCAATATGAGGTAGTTTACAATGCTGGAAATTCAAATACCATAAAACCAATCATGGAGTTATTACCAAAGTTAATATCGTAAAAACAAAAGCCTTTGTGTGGTCTATACTTCTATATGGATGTAAATACTGCACTCTTACCAAATTCCTAAGGAAAGACTGACAGAAGAAATGGGGTACATCAGAAGAATCATGAAAGTGTCCCCCCAAAAAAACATAGAAGAAAGTGTCATAGTTGAAATGACAGAAAACAAACATAGAAGAGAGTGAGTGAGAAAATAGAGGGGGAAAAAAGCAGAGAAAGACCATGGCATTTGCAAAATACCTAGAGTCTTGAAAATTAGAAAGGAGAAAAGAAACTCCTATCAATGCTCCCATCAAGACAACAGATAAATGAAAGATCTGGCGCATATGTAGAAGTAAAAAATAAACACCAATAACAGTAAAGCAAGTTTTTTATTTTCTTCCTCTGTCTCTCGTCCCCTGTGCTCTACCTCCATTATTTTATATTTTTTCGTCAAAATTCATAGCATTTCAGATGTGTAAAATATCTCAGCCTACTTGTCTTAAACTTTTGTAGGAAATCGGGCCTTATCATGTTCATTGTAACATGCATTTTACAGTGATACCAGTTTTTTTTTTCTAAATTTACAGATTGTCAGTTAAAAAAAAGTTGGCAGGCAATAGTTTAGTAAAAGTCTTTAAGGGATTTTTTTTGTGATCAATATGAATTTTCACTTGATGTGTGAAATTTCAGTGGAAAAAAAAATAACGATGGAGTTGGCAACACTGATTTCCTAAATTTCTCTTTGCACTTTGTTCAGGACGCCATCAGCAACATCAGTGTCTCTGTGGACAATAACTCGGAAGTCGTCGACCGTCTGGCCAAGGACCTCGAGACCGCACAGTCCACGACGAGTGACCTGGTTGGCCAGATCGGAGCCCTGCAGCAGGAGAAGGAACAGGCCAGCCAATCGGCTTGGGCCCCCCCGG
>RQTK01000913.1:174073-204901 GCA_003991915.1 Elysia chlorotica
TCTCTCTCTCTCTCTCTCTCTCTATCTCTCTATCTCTCAGGGGAGACGGGGGGCAAACTGACGCAAGTGGTAGAGCATCTTACTCTGCTCGAAACCCACGATCATCATAAATGTATTTACAAGTCTGATTTCGTCCCCTACTGGATTGGTGTCAGTAAAATGTGACTGGTTGAGGTAGGAGTCCAGGTATCCGTGCACTGTCTCAGTGTGGCAGCATGTAATAATATCAGACGAAAGTTCACAATCTAGCCTATGTAGTGCTAAGCAACCAACTCAAGTCAAGCAAAAAGTTAGCCCCTTGCACGCTTAAGTTGGTAATCGGTGAACCAGAGAGAAGAGATGGATTTAGTTAATTCTAAATTGAAAAAATTAGGTATGTATAAATTTATTACGAATTAGGAGAAAATCAGAAAGAAAAAAAATAAAATAAATAAAAGTCAGGTGCTGAGTTTGTGCTAGATACTTTTGGTCATGAATATTTTGATTTTACATGAATTTACCAATGTTTCTACCTTTTTCCATTATTTTATCAAAGCCCTTCCTTCTCTTTCTTTACCTTCACACTCAGAAAATAGGAGCCTGGTATTTCTTTTTAATTAATAATTCCATAAATGTTTTAAGCCCATTTATAATTAATAATTCCATATATGTTTTAAGCCCATTTATCTTTCATTTTCCCTTTCCAATAAGTTAAGTCTGATTTTTTCGCTCTCCCCAGCCACGTAAAGTTAAAACTGGAGAAGGATCATCAAGAAAAAAGCCAGGCAGACTTGATACGAACCCTGAACGCTAAGTTCGAAGAGGAATCCAGTCGTCGAGTTAACCAGCTGGCGGAAGAGGAGCAGCTGTGGAAGAAAGAAAGGAAGGAAGAAGCAAGCCGCATGCAGAAGGAAATCGACAGACTCTCTGCCGAGGCAGAAGAAGCGAACTCTCGAGCTGATACGGAACAATCTAGAGCAGAAGAGCAAATCAGAATGCTGCACGAAATGCTGTCAGAGGCAGATGTAAATACTCTTTGTAACCCTGATATTAATTTATATACTAAAAAAACAAAACATCTTTAGTCCTGAGTTGAATTGTAGTTTAATTACAGACCTGTAATTTTCCGACAATATTGACGATCAGGACTTCACCGACCTAATTTCCGGCCCGATTTTCGATCCAAAATCTAAACAAGTGGAAAAGTCACTTTCCCACATGATTATATTTTCCCCGATAAAAAATCTAGTTTCATCTGTATGTGTAAATGTTAAAGAGACAAAAAAGTCGGATCTCCAGAGACCATTTTATCGGGGCGTATTTAATAAAGCACCTTTAATAAATTTTTTATACACCTGAGGTGACGCTTATTAGTGTGAATTAAATACAAGCAGTATCGTAATGCATCAGCACAGCTGCTAACCTGTACGCTTTTCTCCTCAAATACGCCAATATATTAAATTTCTACCAGAAAATGTGACTTTCCCGACTACTCTGCTGTTTTGAACTCTATACATTTTTGTATTCCAGCTACTATTTTTCAGTCAAATTTCTTTTTCCAACTTGGTCACCAAATCATGAATTAAATATTCCTATCCATTTGTTAAATATTATATCTAAAATTGTTTGAATAGCACCTTCTAACCTGTAAGGGAATAAAACTAAATCAGAAGTAAAAGACTATTATTGTGAGATACTCTCTTTGAAATTGAACTCTTTCAGTAACTTGGCATTTTTCACCACTTGAACTTGGTATTTTGAAAAACAATTTAGAATCTACTAAATGTGTTTTATACCCCTACAATATATAAAATTGAAGGTAATTGAATGTAGTTTAAAAATCTTGAAAAGATTGTTTGATCGACAGGTTTCAAACACTTCGTATATCGGATAATCTTCACTAATTATACCTAAAGTTCTGAGTTGATAAAACAGGCTTAAGTTACTGAAAGCGTTAAATTATTGGCTGAAACTGAAGTCTTGGTATCCCCACTATCTCTGAGTGACAGCACATAAGGTTGTCAGATGTTAGTCTTGAGACTCGTCCTTGAGACAGTCTTTTATTCACATAGCATTAACAAATCAAAGAACCAACTTACCTAAGTTTAAGTCCAAATTTCATGTTCACTCAATGATTCTCCAAAATCTTTTGCGCAGATCAAATCCGACAACGGAGATTTCAGGGCATCACTCTCAAGTCTTGTTCATACTGTCAAGGAACTGCAACTCCAGCTGGCTCAGCTCAGAGATGAGAAGTCTGTGATTCAGGTCAGTGTTGTAGTTCTCTCCCATGTCTTGCAGCCAATAGTTTTTTCCTATAGAATACAGAAATTTATTATAATAATAAAGTGCATTTATATTGTAATTTATGTAGTCGCTTTTCCATTGTGTTCCTTAAAGTGCTTTACAATTTTTTTTCAATCAATCGATAAAATACATTTGCTTAAATTATAGTGCAAATACAGAATACACCAAATCATGGTAAAGTTCGAGTTAATAGCTTGTACAATAAAAGCCATATAATGCATAAGCATTTATAATCATTGTATTAATCCCCATGGTAACTTTGGTACCATTGTCTGACAGACAGATCAAAACATGATGTGACATATGTATTCAGGTACAAGTAATATAATTAGCCGTGCTTTGAAGCGTTGGCAACCATGTCCCTTCACAATTACCGATCATTTTTTATATATTTGTTTTGAGATTGTCTAAGGCATACATAAGTATGGTTTTAATATAGCACGGAAATGTTAATGTTTGTTAAGACCGCTTTCATTTTCCGGAAACTGTGTGGCAGCATATTACAGTCATTGTTTTAATTCGTCTAATGGCTCTCTCCCTTGTTAGGAGGCTCAAGTAGTAGAGAGTTGGTCTTCCAATCGGTATTACCTGGTTCAAAACCAATGATCAGTAACAAATTTGTTTGTCCAATTTCATCCACTACCTGTGGACCACACTTTTCATCCAGGTAGGTCGGTGTCTGTATAATGTGATCAGCTGAGACAAAAGTCTTGGTATCCTTGCACTGTCTGTCAGACATTGGTCTTGGGATCCGTCAACAATATAGCCTTTACAGTGCTGATGTTGGACACTAAGCAACAACTAAAAAACAAAAACCCACCTCAACACAAACTCTCCCTTGTCAGACCCCTTGTGACTTCTACTTGTTTGTGTGGTGCTAATACCTGTGGTTTCTGCTGCCTTTCTTAGCTACATGGAAAAAAATGTCGTACTTTATTTTGGGAACCCCTTTTTGTATACGATCCATATTTGAATCCTTGAAGTTTAACAATGAATGAACTTCATTCTTATACCAGGAATGTAGTCTTAACTTTGGAAAACTTGGCGCACAAACTGTGTCATCTTTGAACTTTCTTGGATGAAAGATAATATTCCATACTGAAAACTGTTCAAGACATATGAAATTTCCCTCACTCGTAATTGGTCTGCTGCTCCATGTACTTTACAAACCATATTTTTGTTCCCAAGAAGCTATCTTTGTTTAGAATCACCACATGATAATCTTTTGTTTCACTGTTTTTTTTATTCTTTATGATAACAGAACCTTAAGTTGCGTTTTAGTAAGCCAAGGTACTGTAGTCAAAACTGCTTAGTCTGGAAAATGCAATAATAACTATGTCAGTTCCATAATGTGTTTTTTTAGTTGCTTTTATTTATTTATTTATTTATTTATTTTTGTTGTTGTTAGAATTTATTGAAGAAGAAAGTCTGAAGTCTGGTTGATAAAGATAAAGCCAGTTTTTACCTTTAAAGAAAATCTCTTTTTTTTTTTCCTTCATATAGAATCAACTCAGTGGCGAGCAGACAGACAATGGGAAGAAACTCTCTCTACTGGAGGGACGTTTGTTAGAGCGGGAGAGGGCGCTGCGAGAGGCTCAAGACGCGAGTTCCGGTGTGCAGACTCAGGCCACAAAACTAGAGCTGGAGCTGAAGAACGAGCAGGACAGGACTTCGAGCCTCCAGAACGAGAAATCCAGACTAGAGAGTGCGTTAGAAGCAAAAGAAGCAGAGCTTAAAACCTGGGAGACTGATTTTGGAGACCTACGGATCAAAGTCAGTGAGCTTGAGCTAAAGAATGCAAATCTGGCAACGGAAAGAGATTACCTGAAGTCTAGGACAGAGAAGACTGAAGCTCTGAGCTCTGAGATTAAAGTTCAGCTTGAGATGGCCAAGTCTGACTTGGTTAAAGCGAACTTGAATGCCGAGAAATGCAATGCTGAGCTCGCCCGACAACGTGAAGAGTGGGAAGCGCAGCTAGAATCAGGCAAGGCGGAAATAAATCATTTACAGGCAAAAATTAAAGATAAAGAAATGGAGATTGAAAATGTTAAGAAAACTGACCAAGAGGAAGCCTCTAAGCTGTTGGAAGCACTCGAGAAAAAAGATGAGGAACTGGCGAAACTGAGAGTCAGTTTGGATGGAGCAACGAAGAAGTTAGATCTTGTTTCTAAAGAGGCAGCAGATCTTGGAGAGGGCAATCTTGTTCTCGTGGAAAAACTAGCCTTGGCTGAAGCAGAGGTTGAGACTCTGCATGGAGGCTGTCGCGATGTGGAAGAAAAGGTGGTCAATTTGGAGGGAGAGGTGGAGAAAATGATCCAAGAATCGCACGAAAAAGATGCAAAACTTGCAGACATGGCCTCTCAAAATGATCTCCTGAGACAAGAAGTTGAGGAGAAGGTTAGGGTTGTAGAGTCCATGGAGTCCCAGGTTATGAATCTAGACCAACAAATGAAGGGAGTAAAAGAGCAGAAAAAAGAGGAGCTCGAGAAAGCAAATGCAGACCTTGCAGTTCTCAGGGTGGAGAAAGAGGAATTGAAGAGGAACATGGAGGTAGAGAAAGAGAGAATGCTGGGACTGCTTAAAGAATCGGAAGGGGTCAAAAGGTCAGAGAATGAGAAGGAAGAAAAGATTGCCTCGCTTATTTTGGAGGTAGAAAACTTGCGACGAGAGAAAGAAACCGATGTGACACAGTTGGAGGAACGCGCCAGGGTGCTGAACTGTCAGATCAATGAGAGAGATCAGAAAGTCTCCGAGTTGTCTAAAATGGTGGAAAATTTGAACTCTGAGCTTGTGCAAGTAAAGGAGGCGAAGGGAAAACTAGAAACAAATGCAGGGGAGGCAGGGGAGCTAACAGCAAAACTGCAGGCAGCAGAGGCAAGATTTGCCAACATGATTGCTCAGATGGATAGCCAGGCATCTGAAGAGAGACAGCACCGAGAAAACGAAGTGGCGTCTTTCACAGATCGAATCAAATATCTGGAAACCCAGCTTGCGGACAGAGAGAAGTTTCACAACGCCTCTTGTAATGACTATGAAACAAAAATTGCAGAGCTCAAAAAGAAGAAAGACGAGCTTGAGTGTGCCTCTTCAGGAGTTTCACAGTCTACAGAAAAAATGACGCTTGAGCTTGCGACTCTGTCTGAGGACAAAACCGTCCTGGAATCAAAGTTTGAGGCGGCTGAGTCCGAGAGGCTACAGCTGCAAGCCAGTCTGGCCGAGATGTCCCAGCAGGTAACAGAAATCACCGCAGAACTTAACACCTCATCAGAGGATAGCAAATCCCTCAAGCTTCAAATCGAGACGATGGCGGAGGATCTAACGCAGGCGGAGGATGCAAGAGACGACCTGGAGAGACAGGTGGCCGCGATGAAGGAGCAGCTGCGGTCAGCAGAGGACGAGGCGCAGGAGAAACTCTCGCAGAAACGGAATGCGGAGCTGCAGCTTGAGGAAGTCCAGTCTAAACTGGAAGAGATGGAGTCACGATGGAGAAACGCCGAGTCCAAACTGGAGGAGGCGGAGTCGGAGCAGCAGTCGCTTCAGAGGTCAAAGTTCAGCGCTCAAGTGCTTGAAGAGTCGCTGGTGGAGGCGAGGAAAGCTCTTGAGGAAGTGAGGTCAGAAAGGTCTCAGCTTCAAGGTAAGCAAACGCTTATAGCAGGAGGAAACTTCATACTAGTGCTTTGGGTGTGTTGGGCGTCGGTTAGTGCTTTGGACTGAGAATATCAGTTGGTGCCACTGTCTCTGGATTTTATTCTTCGGGAAACATAGTGAATGTAAAATCAATCATACTTCATTTTTTTAAAGTTTATTTATTTACACAGTGCATGTAAGTTTTGGGCTATGGCGGGGAGGAAAGCTTTTTAAAGGTTTGAATGTGCCTTGATAATGAAAAGTCATAACATTTAGATACGTTAAAATATCTTTGAAAAAAGATATGTGACTGATGTCATATCAAAAGTGATAGTTCAAAGTCATATTAATTGGTTTCAGATAAATACATGTGCATATTTTCTATTTTATCAAACTAGATTAATGTTTAATTTAGACTAATATAAACTATGAGCTTTTAAAATGAATTCCCAAAGCATTGTTTTGTGTGTTTTTTACATTCACCCATCAGACAAATTCGATAAGCTTACATCTGAAACGGAAGAATATCAAAAGAGAATCGTTGGGATGGAAGCAGAGAAGAAAGATATGTCCGAGCAGATTGAGGAAATGTCAAAACGGGTTTCATCTTCTGATCACAGGTAAATGGTGGTCATATGCAGCATAATTATTTTTAAAATTTCTGTTAATTTATCAGCAAACAGGCTATATCAAGGGCGGATCCCAAGACTAATGTCTGACAATTTTATGTACAGCCACACAGAGACAAAGCAGAGGTACAAGGATTTTTGTCTCAGCTGGTCACATTATAGCTGTTGACACCTACCCAGCCAAAAGAAAACAAAATGCCTCAATCAGAATTAAACTGGGGGGTCTCCTCATAACAAGCAATTCTACAATAAACTGTTAAGCTGCCTTATCTTCTCTTGCCTTGATGATGATGATGATGATGATTATTATAATCATAGTAATAATAATAATAATATAGTTTATTTATCAAGCACCAAATCCAACAAACTCAGCTCATGGTGCTTTTATATATATAAATCTCATTAGAAAAAGAGTAGGATATAGTACTTAGATAATAATAGCACCAATGTCTGACTCACCTGATTCCCTCACATTTCTCACTATTTGTTATACTTGTTTTTCGGTATTCAGTGATATGGAGAAACTGTCGGAGCAACTGGAAGAAGAGCGGAGAAAGTCCAGGATGACCGTGGAGACGTTGAACGAAGAAATTTCTGCTCTGCAGTTTCAGCTCAGCGCGGAGCAAATGCAGAAAAGTGAGACCCAGGTATGTTTCATGGTCCACTCCGTAAAACAAACTCACTCACTTATTGAATGATGCTCTATCGTTAGGTTTCACTGCAGCCAAGGATCTTATAGGCCTACAAAAATTAATTTTAAAGTTTTTTTTTCTTTTTTGACACACGGAAAATTATTGTTGAATGGGCCTCTGAACCTTTTCACAATGCTGATTTCCATGTGTAAAACTACTATTTTACAACCATTTATATTGAAATGGTACGTCTATAAGGGATTAACCCATTAATCGCGGCGTGCCAGTTCAGATTTGGATCTCAGCTCTGACGCGCTAACCACCCCAGATGACTGCCTCGCTGTGAAAGAACTACTGGTTCCGCTCACGGCTAATTCACTGACTTAGCACCTTCCAACTGGGCACTGCGGGGTGCCGAGTAACTGCCATTGGTAGTGGGCCTTCGTTCATCCTTTATTCCTCCTGTTTCTATAACACAAGAAACTTGTGAATCGGTGTACAGGCTCTTAACTGGCCAGATGTCCTGTCTGGGTCCGGCACAGGTGACTGGGTGTGAACGAATGGCGGTGTGACAGTACTGTTCACCTGGTGAACTGATGCTCTGAGTGTGGTGTTGTTATCGCTGATATTTTTTTCCATTATTTCTATTTATAAGTTCATAAAACTATATATTTCTATTGCGCTGAGAAGTTGGTTGATTTCACTATCTTGTTTTTTTTCTGCTTTTTATTTCTGCTCTGCATTATTCGTTTATTACAAATCATGTGGGAGGAATAAAGGAGAAGTCAGTTATTACTTTCTTTTCTGCAGGTGATCACAATGAAACTTATTTAATTTGAAATAGCTGTGGGTGTTTTTTTTTTCATTTTTAATTCTTTTTTTCATGTATTAATATTCCTTCTTTTTTTTTTTTTCTCTTGACTGAAAGGGTTTTATTTTTTTAGATCCTTTGTAGCCCCAATTGACAGTTCTACAATATAGTAATGAAAATATCAGCTGAGGATCGAAATTTTTGACGTCCTTCTTTTCAATTCAGAGCACTAATGCTGGAGATATCTGGCGCCGTATATTCCTAAAAATGCTATCTTCAAATAAATGTTATGTCCCATAGATTTCCTACAGAGATGGGCGGAAAAAGGGGGTGGGTGGAAAAAAAGCGACGACACCAAAGATTTGAACCTTGGACCCGAGCACTGGAGACTGAGCTATCTTTACGCTCCTACTTAGCCAGCGCTATTTAATATTTAAATTTAATAAGATCTACACCCCACAAATTTCTAGAAAAATATCAGACCAGATTTTTGGCCACCTGCCGAGTATTGCTTGAGTTCAATATGCAATGTAGCCAGCGCCTGTTTCACATTAGTGTGTGTGTGTCTATCTGTCTTTGTGTCTTTGTGGGTTTTTTTTTGACACTTTTATGTGAATCAGTTAAATCATGGCTTTTATCACTATCTTCCCCTTTTTTAATGGTCTATTCTTCTTTTTATATTTGTACTTAATATTTCCAGTTTATCCAATATCTCTACTTTTTTTTTTTTATTTTTCTCCTTTCTTCAGTCTTTTTTTTTCTTTTAGATTCAGTCTATTATCAGTGATATAACCGTCATATGGGACTGGGAGGCCTATAATTCGTCAAACTATTCTTTGATTCAATTGGTTGATATTTTAACCCATAAAGTCTCCGTACTTTCTCTGTGTGTCAGCAAATAAAACTGTGAGACGTTAGTGTTGGGTTCTGTCCACAATATAGCATAGAATAATAGTGCTGATGTTAGACGTTAAGCAACCAACTCAATTCCTTCTCTCGATCCACAGCACTAACAGTAGTGTATAGAAAAAATAGAATTACCTGTGCTCCAGATCATGCCTTTTTTAATTTTACTTATTAATTTTCCCCCCATTATTGTCTTCTACAAAAAAGGGCGACAGTTTTTCTAAGATGGAAGAGAACAGAAGCAAGAGTGAGCTCAAGGCGGTGATTTCCGATCAAGAGATCATCATCGAGCGGTTGGAGCAGGAACTGGAAGCAGCGCAAGAAAGTCAGCAGGCGGAGTCCTCTCAGGTAAGGCAGCAAAGAATAAAGATTTGTGCACAATATCTTGAAGAAATTCGTGTAATGGTAAACTTTGTTACTGCAGCTTTTTAGTTTTTAAACTTCAACTTAAATAAGTTTTGTAAAATATAATCTTTCATAAGGGTTATATCTTATTGGAAAGATGGAATAGTTAAAATGTTGGATACCTACCTCAAGTATTGTTATTACACAAAAATGTTTTTTTTAGAGACTCCTTTAATTGCATTTGTTTGCAAGTATTTTGAACTTTTAAAAAGAATTTTTCTTTTTCATATGTCATTTTTGGCTTTCAGACCTCTCCATGGTGTTTTCTTTTTTTTTTGCCTTTGTAGGTCTCAATTTTGGAAAAGAAAGCAAACAAAGCAGAAGAAAGCCTCAAATTAACGGAGAATCGTTTGACTCAGGTAGCTCAGTATTCACAGTTTTGTGTGAAAGTCTAACTTATTTCTGATTTTATTATGCTCATTAATCTAATTCCTCTGTTTGAAAAAAAAAAAAAACCGCTTCAAGAGGAGAACATAATTGAACAGTCATTTCAGACATTTTTAGATTAAAACTAGAAGTATTATCCTCAAACCATTCTCGCCTCGACATATCTGGATCCTTGGTATTCTTACTGGTTATTGTTATGTTATAATTAATTATGCAAAATGTGTGCCTTACAAGTTTGGCAAGTTTCCAACATATTTATTGATGACGACGACAAGGAGGATGTCAACGATGGGGTGATGATGGTTGTTATTATTACCATCATTATTATATTTAGACTCGACTTGAGCAGGAGATCAGTGAGCGCCGCAAGCTGGAGTCGGAGCTGACCTCTTTACGAACGACCTTCTCCAAGAGCATAGAAGACAAGACGGCCATCATAAAAGACCTGGAGTCAGACAACGCACAGTACCGGAAAAAGCTAGTCAAGCTAATAAAGTTAGTGAGCATGAGAGACTACTGAAAAAATTTTAAGACATAATTATAACGTTGTGACTTGCTGTGATTTTGACTTATGTCATTTTTTAGTACTTTTGAGATACTTTTATTTCCTTATTTCTACTTCAAATTGGACATAAGATTCTAATCCGATAAAGCATAAACCTGTCGGTGCATTTTTAATCGGAAAATTTTGTTAGGTAGATCTCATTTTCACTTTTACAACGAGATATCACTTGCATTTTGGCATAAGTTTCTTTTATGCCATAATTCTAGCACCTTGACAATTTCCTTGGATGGGCAATCAAAGTATATCTTATTTTATCTTATCTTATCTCATCTATCTCATCTTTAACTTGGATTGCTTTGGTTAGTTTCTTAACATCCAGCCTCAGCAACTAGGATTATATCATGGAAAGATCTCAGGTCTCAGGAACAAAGACTAACATTTGACAATTTCACATACTGCCATACAGAGATTTTAAGTTGGTTTAACGTTCAACCTCAGCACTACATAGACTATATTGTGGACAGGCCCCAAGACTAACGTCTGACAATTTCTATGTGCCGCTACACACGAGAGAGAGCGGGGATACCATGACTACTTTCTCAGCCGGTGACATTATACTTACAGCGACTCAACCAGTTAGAGGGGACAAATAAATCTGTTGATCATGGAATTCAAACTATATAGGCCTCTCGATCTGAAGACCAACGCTCTACCACTTAAGCCTGTTTGCCCCCTGCCATACAGAGACAGAGCAGGGACACCAGGACTTCTATCTTAGTCAGTCACATTATACAGACACCAACCCAATCAGCAGGGGACATGATTCTTGCCGGATCATGGGATTGAACCCAAGGCGTCGGGTTTGAAGCTGAGTACTCTACTACTTAAACTTAAAGTCAGCTCTTCTCCTCTCCCTAGTCTTGGCAATTGTCTTTGATGATAGAACCGACATTTAAAAAAAGGATGAAGACAAAATTGTCATTTATTTTCTTAAAACTGCGGCTATCAAGATTCAGAATTGTATCTGTATTTTTATTGCTTTTTTAACTAAGCTTATTTCCAAAGCCTTTATATGATTTAAGTCCAGTTTATGTAGAGGTTAATTCAACCCAAATCAACAATCACCTTTAACAGTCACTTCGTTCATAACTTCTTAATATAGATATATTATTTAATACTGCATAGCTAAAAGAAATGTAAATGTAACCCATCATTCTGAACAATAACACAAAATTTTGCATTGGCGTCGACAGAGATAAAGACACCCTGTGGCACAAAACGGATGAGCTGGTCACTGCACAGAAGAGAAAGTCCGAGGAAAGATGGCAGGACAACGCCCAGGTCTCCAACTGCACGCATTGCAAGACAGAGTTTTCGCTGTTTGTGAGGAAGGTGAGGGAACCACTCGATAAACTGTTTGACCCAAATATGCGTCTGGAGTGGAGAAAATTTAACTATGGCACGTGCAGATGTTTTAGATAAGATGGGCTTAAATATCTATATTTATGTTTGAACAGAGATAATCACTGGAAAATAAATTTTATTTAAATAAATAGGAAAGTATATGAGCAAAAGGAATATTGAGGACTCAAGGACTCTTGGGACGGGTGAAGGTGTAATAACCAGCAAAGACATTTTGCCTTTAATTAATGGCTTCCTCAGTTTTTAGATCTTTAGTTATACAACTTTTTTCTTCCTCAGCATCATTGCAGACTGTGTGGTCGAATCTTTTGCTGGTCGTGTTCGGATTTCTGGCTGGACAGCACTCTGAGCAGGTGAGGCAACAATGTCGTGTGTGTGGTCAGCATTACATGTCAGTGTTTTCTCAGATGAAGCAATAAACTACTCTATGGCTCGTTTCACATCAGGTTTTCTCAGGTGAGGGAACAGTGTCATCTCTGGTTAGCATTACATCTTCAGTGTTTTCTCAGATTAGACAATAAGCTACTCTATCTCGTTTCACATCCATGAATCTAATCTCTGGTTAGTATTACATCTTCAGTGTTTTCTCAGATGAGGCAATAAACTACTCTATGGCTCGTTTCACATCCATGAATCTAATCTCTGGTTAGTGTTACATCTTTAGTGTTTTCTCTGATGAGGCAATAAACTACTCTATGGCTCGTTTCACATCCATGAGGTTTTCTCAGGTGAAGCAAGAATCTAATCTCTGGTTAGTATAACATCTTCAAGGCTTCTCAGCTGAGGCAATACTGGTTGAGTTATCATTATCAAGCTTTCTCGTTTGAGGCAATAATAATTAGTTTCACATCCTTTGGGTTTACTCAAGTGAGGCTAAATAATGTTTACATTTACATCATGGGGGGTTTCTCAGAAGAGACAGTTACTCAAGTGAGGCAATAATCTTATCTCTGGCTAGTATTAAATCTTCAGGGTTTTCTCAGGTGATGCAATAATTGTTAGGCTTAAATACTCAGGTTTTTCTCAGGTGAGGCATCTATGGAATCTATGGTTTGTTTTGCACCCTTAATTTTTGTTTATGAGAGGCAGTGATGGTTCGTTTTACATTCTCTCTGAGTTTCTTCAGATGAGGCAATACTGATTAATTTACATACATAAGTTTTCTCAGGTGGAGTAATAATGGTTAGTTTGATATCTTGAAACTTCCTCATGTGAGGCAGTAGTCTAATCTCTGGTTACAACCTCAAGTTTTTCGCATGCGAAGCAATAATATAATCGATGGTTAGTAATCTATTATGTGTCTCTCACCAACTGCCCTTTAAGTTAAATATGGAGGCTTAGACTGAGGAACAAACGTCTGATCTTTTACTTGTCAGTTGTCTCTTTACTGACTGGCACTTTCTTGACCTTTAAAGACTTCAAAATTCTAGTTCTTCACTATTGCCGCAGTCATTAAAGTAGAGTTGGTTTAACGTCCAACATGTCGTGATATATCTGATATAACACCTACCTTCCAATGCTGGACGTCTGACAATTTTATGTGCGACCACACAGGAGACAGATTTTGGGATACCATGACTTATGTCTCAGCCGGTCCCATTAAACTAACACTGCCCGAAACAGTAGGGAGCGCAATCACCGGGGCTTGAACCACGGACCTTTTTCGCCAGAAGCCGATGTTCTACCCCAGGGCGACCGTCACCATTGCCCGAAATCATGAGGTTTTATCAATGCTATCCAGGCTCACGAGCTCTCTCTTTTTTTTAATTACTATTCAAAAGGCATACCATAAGTTTCGTTAAAATTTCATTTCTGTTTAATTTTTATTTTCTCAACATTTGTTCTCACATTTTTTTTTTCACAGCAAGAAGGTGCGGACGACGTTTGACACGAAACTCCTAGTCTCAGAAAACGGTGCAGCCCAGTTGTCGGCCTCAATGATAGCCAATGAGAGCGATGATGATGAGGACGATGAGGGAGAAAAGACTGGAGTGGAGGGAAAAGAAGGAGAACGGTCGAAGGGGGTCCAAGATGCTGATAGTTCCAGTAGTATCAGCTCCAGTAAACCAGGTAAGCTAAGAATGGTGAGTCTTCCTCTCAATCTTGTTCTACGTTGCACCTTCCAGTTAGTGAATTTTTTGTCCAACCCTTGTCATTTATTCTTATGACATGGGTCGTCCATTTACGCTTCTGTTTTGCTACAAAGCCTATCTTTTAGACTGGTTTTCTTTCTGATTTCTTGAGAAGGTGTTTTATATTTTTATATTGATCTTAAGGGTCTTCATTATGTAGGTAGTGTTTGTGCCATTTAGAGTATCTAAAAAACGGTACAAAAATTATACTATACGGTGAATACTCAAAACAATTTTGGCAAGCTTATTAAGTAATAGGCCTAGCCAGATATATAATAAGATTGTATACCATCAAATTAAATCCCTTTACCATTCCCATTAATAAGATTGTATACCATCAAATTAAATACAAATGACAGACTGGAATGCAGATTTCACCTGGTCTTCATTTAGCCATTTTGCACTTCACCCTTAAAGACTTAAAAATTCTAGTTCCACACCATTGCCGCAGATCATGAAGTTATTTCAACGTTATCCAGGCTCATGGTCTGTTTTTTTTTTTTTTTTTGTAATTCAATGTGAACACCATTGATTTTATTGACCCTCATATTTTTTGCCTTTGTGTCCAGAAATTTTTCAAAGTTAAAAAATTTCTATACTAAAATATATAGATGGCCTGTAGAGTGTTTAGATTAAATTCAGTTTTTCACTTCGTTTCATAAGATAAATAAATAGATAAATAGAAGTGTCTTGTGCAGTCTTTCAAAAGATCCAGTGAAACTATAGAAAAAGCACATTTAAAATTTAAAAGAATTTCTTTATTAAATTGATACGCCTCTGTGAGTGCAGTGTTTGTTTCTCAACTGTCAAGCAGCTCTCAGCAACATAAGTTCCTTTGTTCCTTTCCTTTCCTGAATGATTTTAGAGTTAACCACTGTCTTGGATTATGAACTATCACCGTAAAGAAAATGATCATTTCTGTATTCTTATTATTTACTATTTAACACAGCGGCTAAACAACATTCAAATATTAATTCAATTTCAGATTCAGACAACTAAAACCAAATTTACATGTTTGTAGTGATAGTGCAGATACTTATCTATTGTAGTAACGCCTACTAGTCTAATTTTCAACACTGGAGAGACATAGTTATTATTGTCCTCACAAGTTAAAGTTCAATAAAAATTTCTTTTTGAATCTCTTCAAACTTCATCTTTCCTCAACAGGAGCTGTGGCGTCCTCATTCAACTTAACAGATGATGGCAAAGTGAAGAAGAGGTAAGACAAATTGACACACTAGGCTGTGTGACGCAATAAAATTATCCAAGCATTTCTTGTACTATCCTTATCAGTTTCTTTTTTAACTTTGTTTTTATAACCTTTGATTAGAAAAATATAATTTTAGATTTGAAACCTTGATACTCTGTTCTGGTGTGCCACAGAAAATGATTCATCCCTTTACCATTCCCATCTGATCTGGCCTCTCCCTCTGATTGACACTTCAGTACTTACTACTTTGGGTAAAATGAAAAGCAACTAATTCAAGAAAATAATATTCTAACTGCATTTGTAACCCCAGATAGGTTGGGAAACCTCCGCTGTAGTAGGCAGAGTTACTGATTAAATTCAGGTGTTGGTATATTTTTTTTTTCCTTTATGGAAATTATTTTATGTTATGTTTAATCCTTCATCAGAATTGAGTAAGTAAAGGTGTGAAATTCAGAAAAATCACACTTTTTAAAGTGCTTTGGCTTCTTATAATTGTTCTACAATCCCTCTATCATTTTAATGCTCAAGCATGCTAACTTTCTAAGAAAGGGTAGATCAGTGATAATCAATTTTTGGGAAAGATTTGTACAGGAAGATTCAGAATGTCTGAGTTGAAACACAATTCTGTTCAGAAATCATCAACTTAGCAGACAACCATGGTATGGCTGTTTTAACATAGCTAGCGCTGTTTGAACACAAAACATGTTTCTGTTTTATCTGTGAGTCTCCCTCTCTCTATCTTTCTCTCTCTCTCTTTATATATATATATATATATATATCTTTCTCTCTCTCTGTCAGTTCACTGTATGTTTGCATTTCTTTTCTTCTACTCTCGTACTCTCTATATCTCACTCACTGTCATTGTGCTTATTTCACATCACTCTCTCTCTCTCTCTCTCTCTCTCTCTCTCTCTCTCTCTCTCTCTCTCCCTCTCTCTCTCTCTATCTCTGTCTCTCTCTCTCTTTTAATTTTTTACCGTGTCCCTCTCCTTTCTCTTCCTAGTTTTTCTTTCATTTTTTTTGTCTCAATATTCCTGACTTACTCTTCACGGACTTAAAGGCAAATGAAGATTTCTGTATGTTTCAATATATGTTATTTTTTACATTTACTTTAGTTCCGTTCTTGTAGGATTTATGATTTCTGTGAAAAGAAAAAGAAAGTCATTGACTGAACATCTAGAACTCTTTCCTACTGCCCCCCTCCCCCACCCCATTTTATTGTGTGCCAATACTCATTATGTAGAAAAGAAAAGAAAAAAAGTAAAGCACATTTGACCTATTTTGTTAAAATGACTGATTAAATATGTTTTCAGGGCACTGTTTATGTAGCCTTATTTATATTTTCAGTTAAGATGTTTGACTTATGATTTCTACTTTTTCAACTTTATTAACTATATTATTATCATCATCATCATCAAGTACCATGCCTCATAGCGTTGGTGATCATGTCCCTCCATATCTCTCTTTCTCTGGTTAGTTTCATCATCTCTGTAACCTTTGATATTTGTAGCCACTCCTTCTGTGTGCCAATACTCATTATGTAGAAAAGAAAAGAAAAAAAGTAAAGCACATTTGACCTATTTTGTTAAAATATCTGATAAATATGTTTTCAGGACACTGTTTATGTAGCCTTATTTATATTTTCAGTTAAGATGTTTCACTTATGATTTCTGCTTGTTTAACTTCATTAACTATATTATTATAAACTTACATAACTTGTTTTCATTAAAGTTAAATTTAGTAATAGGACATTTGATTTACTGCACTAACATGCGCTTTTTGATTCATCAAGTTTTGAAGTGCATGTAATAACTTGAGCTGTTTTAATCTCTGTGTTTTGAATTAGCTTGCTTTACTGAGAGTAATCTTCTTTTTTGAGTGTGTCACTAGGGGAAGCTTTTAGAAATATAAGGATTTTATTTTTGATTGTCGCATTTCTTTTTATCCTTAACATAAAAAAAAAAGAATCGCAGCACATATGGCCCGGTCCCCAACATTGGTTTCTTAATGTTAAATCACATCAGGAAAAAATTAGATCAACGGACAGTTATGAATTAAATTCAAAATGAAAAAATATTTAGATACCAAAACATAGCATGAAAATAAGTGATGAAGAAATAGTTTGTGTTTTCATATAGTTTATTAACTTAGCGAGATAAAATTCTCTCCTCTTTTCTTGGCCCTTGCACTTGTCCTATTACCATGAGTTATATAAACGTCCCTCCATCCTCTCCTCTTCTCCCTTGTGTGACATTACACCAGGGCTTCTAGTTCAATGCTAAGCAGTCGAGGTAGCAAAAGCCCTGATGATGATGCAGAGGGTAATATTTACGACAATTACGAAGAAGATGATGATGATGATGATGGTGGTGAAGAAGGAGGCGATGGTTTAGCTCGAGGCCACAGGACTGTCTCGCAAGCTGTGAGAAGTGAGGAGGATGCTAGTGGTGGTGACGACGACGGCAGCAACGACTCCAACTTCCAAGTCGTATCCCAGGAGGAAATAGAGAAATCCATGTCTCTGTACAGCAGAGAAAGGATGAACTCTGCCGTTGTGCCACCAAAGTAGGTATCACCTCGCGGCAGCAAATCATGGTTTATATGCATACATATATACATACAAACTTGAAACATAATCATATTATATTGACTTACTTGACTTACGGCCGTTGCTCGTCCCAGTTTATTTGTCTGTGACACTTAGGCAGCTTTCTACATCGTTGATGGGAGCCTTCTCCATTTCTATCTGTCAAGTGTTATTTCTGTGACCTTCTGAGTCTGACATCCATGTTCAGTCGAATTGGAGATATATATGTATCGGAGTATCAATATCAATACACCTGTTCTCTTATCATCCTTTATCGCTCTTTATACCTGTGCTTTATCATCGAACCTCATTCGTTCTGAAACCTCAGAGTATCATTTTCTATTTTGGACCCAAAATTATTATTATATTCCAAGGTTAACCCGTTTAACAGGAAAAACTACAAACAAAAATAACAATCCAATTTTTTTTACTTAAAGTGTATTTAGTTGAATTGGTCATCCAAGTAGTAAAAGGTAACTATTGATTTTAAGTATAGCAATAAGGGAAGAAATGACACCTAATGAATATTATTTTTAGATAATTTTACCATAAATAGAAAAACTTAAGTGTTCCCAATATTACTTTTTATCACTCTGTCATTACAACCTTTTTCTTGTTTTTCCTTGGTTTTATTGGTTACATGGTTCGGTTGTACTAATATATTTTAATGGTAAGACATTTTGCTGAATTGATGTTTCACTTTCCGCCCTCAAACTTGAATTGTCAGATATGTGGTTTCTGATATATAATCTTTTTGGGGTTTTACTCTATTTTTCAATACCTACATTGGCTTTGCCTATTTGCCTATGTCTCATCAACTAAATGCATAAAATTTAGCTGAAGCTGAGCAGAGTATTTACTTTATGGGAGGTTTAAATCAAAGTCTGACAGAAAAACTTGCTTTCTATTCCTATTGATTAAATTTGTGGAGGTGCTCTTTGCTAAAACATGCATCTATGAAGAAGGCATTAGAGCATGCACACAGCTTTGGAAAACTGCTTTTGTTAAATTGATAATTTGCATGCCACCCTATATAGAAGCATGAGGTATGATCATAGACATAATTATAAATAAACTAAAAACAGTCACTTTTTCATGTTGATAAAAAAGTTAGGCTAAAATGTTACATCTAAACTTTATGTAAATTAATAATAATATATTGTACTAATGTCAAATGGGAAAAAAATACACAAAAATAATATATTTTCTAAAAAACATATGAATTTCTTTTTTCATGAATATGCTTCCTCCTCTTGAAAATCGAAGACACCACTCTCCCACCCCACACACTCTGTACTCTTGCACACATAATGCACCCATATCCTTACCTGAATTTTTTTTTATATTAACCTTTGACTGTAGCAGTTATGATTTTGCTGCTTAGAATATAATAACTTACTGAGTACTCAAGGTAAAAGAGACAAGGTATGCTCAAGTAGCCCTTTCTTCCAACAATAATCAATAGCTGATGCCATTATTATATTTAGGCTTGTAGTGGTAGATTAAATTTTTTTAACCTTATCTGCTGATCTGCCTTGCCATGTTGAAACAGGGCCGGAACACTTGTCCCATAATAAAATTATTGTGTACTTGCATTATCATGATAAATTTATATACTCTCTACACCCCTTTGATCTAAATCCTGTTTTTATGAAAGATAAAATGTACAAACTTACACAACTCTCTCTCTCTCTCTCTCTCTCTCTCTCTCTCTCTCTCTCTCTCTCTCTTCTCTCTCTCTCTCTCTATCTATATATATATATATATACAACTTTTACAAGAGGAGTCATGGTATCCCCGCCCTGTCCCGCGTGTGACAGCACATAAAATTGTCAGACGTCAGTCTTGAGGCCTGTTCACATTATAGCCTATATAGTGCTGACGTTGGGCATTGAACCAACTCAACTACAACTACACTCAAATAACACTGACCCACTAAAGATTCTTTGAATAACTCCCCATCTACCTGTTCTATAAAAAAAAAATCTATAGCTAAAAAATTTTGAAATTTTAATTTCAAAATCACCAGCAATTAAAAAGAAGACAATTTTTAACAGTTTTTTTTATGTATTTAAAAAAAACTACTGATTTTGAGATAGACCATTATGTTAGCAACCTCAGGCACTGCTCCCCTCACTCAGCACTTTTTTTTCTGTCACTTCTCCATAGCATGACCAGCAGTATGATCCTGACGGCAGAAGAGCTCGAGTCAGGGGAGGTAAACCAGCAGAACGAGGTCTGGATCAAGCCCGGGAAAACGTTTGTCGTGCCCGTGGACATAGGGGAGAGAAACACAGTCCTGCACTGGTCTTTCACGTCACAACCCAAGGTAAGGCAGTGTCAACCTCTTGGGATTGGTCGGTTTTTGTATAATAAACCAGCTAAGACAGAAGTCCTGGTATCTCAGCTTTGTCCCTGTGTGAGGGGACTAAGTGGTTAAAGAATAGAGCGTTCAGCTGTTAATTGAAAGGTTGTGGGTTCTTTGCATCACAACTCTATATGAGGCAATGTCAACCTTTTGGGTTCGGTTGGTGCCAGAATATTACTTTAATGTAACCAGCTGTGATAGGAGTCCAGGTATCTTAGCCCTGTTCCTGTGTGAGGGGACCAAGTGGTCAAAAGGTAGTGAGTTCAGCTGTCCATTGAAAGATTCTGGGTTTGATCACCACATATTCTACCTTGATTTTGATCCTACTGGTTGGGTATCATGTGTCTGTATAGTGTGATTGAGACAGGTCCCGCATATTTTGCTCTGTCGTCCCGTCACTGTATTTGATCTTCCTTGAAAACTTAGGATACATTGAACTCACGAGAGAACTGTGACCAAAGAACATTTCTTCTGTCTCTGTGTGGTGGCATGTAAAAAGCTTTCAGACTTAGTATTGAAGTCTGTCACAGAATATCTGATTTTCCTGGAAATCTAGATGACTTATTGCATTTAATTTCGAAAAAGTTTCTTTCTGACTAAACTATGAATCTGCAGTCCTTTAACAAAACTGGGGTGTTTCGTAATGGAGAAATTTAATAGATAATACCGGATTTCACAATTTTTGTTCTCAAATATGAGACCAAGAATTTGATTCAATTTGATTTCTCTTAGGAAAAATCCATAAAAATTACTATGCTCATTTTATGCAAGGAGCCAAGTCAAAGGTGGATGGGACAGTGATTAAGAGTGAACAGCCATGTCAGAAGATGTGCTTGTAATGACAGAAGAAACTGTATTTGGGTGTCAAATTCACCCAACACCAAGCAAGTTGTTAAACCCAAATAGCTATTATTTATCATTTATGGCTAGAAAATTGTATGTCATGACGAGCTATCAAAATGTGCCACTTATAGATACATGTCCCATAAAGCATATCTTATTAGTAATTATATAACCCCTTTTTAACAGCACATAATTGAAGGATCTGAAATTTATCAAGGCGGCCATCTTCAATGCATCCATTTTCTGTTTAACTCTAACTTATCTTAGATGAGGTCCACAAATATTAACTAAGAAAAACTTATAATTATTCAGACAAACATAAAGTTTATTTCAGTCCTCTTAACTATCTACCCAAACATTGACTTGAGCTTGAAGTATACATAATTCGGATAACTGTATGAAAGGCATTGAAAAAAAAATAAAGAGGATAAATAAAGAAATACCCAAAGGAGTATGCATAGTAATATCCTTATCAAAGGAATTACATAAAAAGAATGCTATTGAAATTTTATTTCATAAGCTGATCAGTACTGTACTCAGTAAATCTCGTCAAGGTATGAGAATTTGAAAGCATTATTTCTTTGAAAGTTGGAAACAATTTTTTTCATTAATAAAAGATTGAAAAAAAAGACACATTGATCTCAAATTTTACAAATAATGACAGGCCAGATAGAATATTTATCTATGTGATGGGGTTTTTTTCGTTTTTTTTTGTTTATTTAATATTACAACTTTAACCTTTTCTTCTGAAACGTATTCTATACTTCTTTTTATTTATATATATTTATGGTTTTTTTATCTGTTTTTATACATAATGTATAAAATTTATTTTTGTGTATTGCGTTTCTCTTGCCAGGACATTGTATTCAGCGTCACCTACCGTTCTGATGACTCGGTAGATCTCGCCAATGCGGAGGAAGTTGTTGCCCCTTGCAAGTGCGACTCGCACAAGCAAACGGTGAGAGGAGAGCTCTCTGCCAAGCAAGCTGGAATTTACTCCCTTGTGTTCGACAACACATACTCCAAGTAAGTCCTAAATCGATTCAATGTTAATGTTTGATATTTAGAGTAAAAAATGTTTTAAGTCTAGAGTCTGTTAACTTGCCAACTAATCACTAGCCTCTCTTTCTGATGTCTTGCACCATCATAATTATATCCACATTTTTAAGAACTTATGATTTCCTACATAAGACAACAAAAATCTTGTAATTTAATACATTAATTTAAAATATATAGAAATATGTGTATTGTACTAACTTTGTTATGAGTAAAAAATATACACATACTTATTTCATGTCCATGTTTTATTAAAATGATTTCACACATCCGGTTTCAGACTGACATCAAAGAAAGTGCATTACTGGTTGGATTACAAGAAAGACTCGTGATAAAACTGCTGTCTCATCAACAAGAATCCTGATGCTTGCAGCCCTTTCATTAACTGCAAACATTGATTTTCAGTTATTTATTTAGGTTGTGGTCGATGATCATTATTTTGTGACATCTTGTTAAGGCATTGTTTAAATCTGTAGCGGAGAAGAGTTCTCAATCTCTTATGATAGTACAATCATCTCATATATTATGATTGCATAGCTCTATGGGGGACATTATATAGACCTAGATCAGTGTAAGGTTGTGGGTTTATAATAAATGTATAAAATTGTTTAACCTTAGATGAAAGAAGAGCGTTTTATATATAATGTTATGCTTTTTCCATTTGTACCCTGTATTCATCCAGAAACTGGCAATTGATTCTTTTTATTCATTTTTTTTTAGTTGTGTGGGGTTTCCAAATATGTCCCTAACATATTTTTCCTAAACATATCCACGACATATTAGAAATAGATCTAACAGCGCTTATGTCTCTTCATTTGAATGAAGTCTATTCCATTGAATCAAAATTCAAATATGGACAGAGGGAGGAGGAGAAATTGATAATAAGTCGTATGATTGTAAAATATGTTTTTTTCTTTTTTTTTCTAATTGAGTAATAATAGCATTTCTTAACTGACAATGTGCGCATTTGTCTGGTAACGGGGATATAGGAATCTTTTTGGATGGTAGTTTCTTGTTTGATATTTGGAAGGTTGGGGTATACCGTATGAACTGTTGTGGCACTTTCACAGTAGCCTGTCACGATTTTGTGAAAATTTCCTCTTTGCTTCGGGACTATCAGAATCGTAGGAAATGTGATTTCATGAAGATTTATGTTTCTCTTAGTTGAATGTCATGAGCTTTAGTCAACTAATCCAGCAGTAGCACCTGGAGTATTGTGATGCTACCCATTGAAAAATGGCATTGAGTGGGTAGATGGAAAAATGTGTCTTCAATAAAAGAGAGTACAGAGATTTTTAAGTATCTATGCTTGTTGAGCAGAAGTCCTGTCTTTGAACCACAAGAAACAGCTCTATGTGAAATAACTTTGCCTATAGCTGGTATTTCCAATTTTAATATGCCAGTAAAAAGATTGTGGTGTGTTCTTCTTGTATATTTCCTCATCAGTTTGATCATTCCTAATATTTTGTCAACAGAATCATATTGCCAAAGTGCCTACGTTTATGGCATGAGTGAGAGTTGAGACTTATGCCAAAATGCAAGAGATATATCGTTGTAAAGGTGAAAATGCAATCTGTCTAACTAAACTTTCAGATTAAAAACGCCCTAATATGTTTTTTGCCCTTTTCTTATTAGAAACAATGGTCCCATATCTAGCATAAATAAGGAAACAAAACAGATTTTATTGATCCTCTCAAAAGTAGCACAAATGACTTATATCACCTATGGTAAAAATTGTATAATAATCTAATGGCATTTATAGATTTAGTGCAGGTCTAGTGATTTGCACTCAACATGATGCAATTGAGTAAACAAAATTTATACTACATAACATAATGTTTTAATTTTTTTAATTTAATTCCTTGATCCATGAACATTGACTTGCCTTAAAATAGTCAATCTTTGTACATATTTTATATTTATACATTCAGTTTTGTATTTTACCCCTCCAAGAAATGTTAAAATAACAAGAGCCTGGATAAAGAATTACTTTTCTTAAAGTTGTTTTTTTTTTGTTAACAAGATAATGTATCCTTTTGTAAAAATTAATTTGTTTATTTTTGCTTTCTGTCCCACAAAATACTCTCCTGTTGTTTTTTAAACTTAATGTAAATGTTACCCTAAAAGTTGAATCAGTCTTCTTTATTTGTGAAACCTGTAATTCAAGTAGATCAAACCAGATGTCTTGCCAAAATGTGGAATACCCTTAAAGTTTAACAGTAATTTCCTTTTTACTTTTTTAATACATAGAGTTTGCAGCTATATATATTTTTCTTTAAGGATTAAACAATTTTTTAAACCTAATAGCCACTTTTTTTGGAAGGTGTAGTACTAAAATGTGATGTATCTTTATAGTGAATGGCACCTTACCATATTTTGCACCTATGAATTTATACTGAAATACTGTAAATTTGTTAATTACGGCTTTCAATATTACTTTCCACTTCATTTTATTAAGGAATTCTTTGTTTCTCGACTCCTTTCCTTCAGGGTCGTTCATTTTTCCTCTCCTTTTTTTCAACTTCATATTTGAGCAAAATGTTTTGCATTCATGTCTTGGTTTTCTGTTTGATATTTTAAATTGTATAAAATGCAAACATGCTCCACAGACCATTTGGCGGGCGCTGTGGTCCAGGGGTAGAACATTGGCTTCCGACGCAAAAGGTCTCGAGCTCGAATCCTGGCTGGTGCGTTTCCTACTGGTTGGGTTGGTGTCTCTATGACTGGAACGAGCGAGTGGAGCATTTTAAATCTTTTATAATTTCAAATGACCAATCAAGCAAGCTCTCGTTCAAGCAAGAACTACTTCAAAGTTGTATAAAATCCTTAGATTTAACATCTTTCTCTTTATCATGGCGGTACATTATTATAAACATGCATGTCATAAAAGAGATGCCGGACTAAATGTAATTCGAAGAAACCAAATCATTTTTTATAAATTTTGATATGGTTTAGAGGACAGAAGCAAGTCTCTAAAAATTATTATTCTTTCTTTGAAGTAAAGCAAAGCTCTCTACTGATTGAAATTCTTCTAGGTTTTCTAGGAAGATCCTATATGACAACAGGGCACCAAAATAGGATATCTAGGACTTGATCGATCCAATCAGTAGGGAAAAAAGATGATTTGTGATCAAACCCATAATGTTTTGATTAAAAATCGTGCATTCTACCCTCTGACCACCTCCCCCGCCCCAACCCCTTAAAAATCTGAACAAAAAAGAGAGTTTTCATAATAAAAGCAGCCATCAGTTGTTTAAAAAATTAATTATTTTACAACTGTTTTAGACAAGACTTGTCAAAGACTTTTTCTCAACTATTCTGTCCTTGATTTGATCAATATATTCCATGAACAATGACTCTTTATTGGTAATCAATACACCTTCATTTCACCATTGAATTTCAATCCATGGAGAAATCTATAATTAACATGAAGTAAAGTGTGATCATCTTACATTTTGTTTACGACACCGTCCATGTAGTTTATTTCCTGGAAAGCTCCAAACTATTTCACAAGTTACATGTTCTCCCTTAAAAAAAATATCTACAATATTATGTATATGATAACTTTTTAATGGTGTAACTGCATTTATGTATAAGTTTGACATAATTAGCTGTTGACATATTGCAGGTTGAGAGGCATATTGTTTTATCTGCAAAGAGTTAAAGAGGGCCGTTACAATACTTTGTCTCTAAAGCCTTGATGTATGGTTTTATTTTTCCATGCATCGTAATATCAGGGTAAGCATAGTGGCTTAACATATCAAAATGTTTTATCCAGCTCAATCTGATTTGATATTAGGTTTTTTTGTTAACCATCCCATCTCTCAAATACTTCATGTGTTGGCTGTGAACTCTTTGTCTTTGTCAGGGAGAGTTGCAATAAAAAGGTAAAATGAAACTTTTTGTGTGGTAAGTTTTGGTATTTTTCATGTCATTTAAGATACACACGTTTTAAATTACAATTAAAATATAAAGGATGTTTCTAGCTATGCAATTAAAATGTTATCTTAGTTATGCAAACTAGATAGGCAATGTTATTTTAAAATTAGCAATTGGTAAAGTATGTCAATTGCCACTTTCAGGTGTGCCTATGTTGAAGCAGATATCACTATTATATGAAAATGTTTTATCTGTAGAGAGTGCAAGTCATTTTCTGGTTGTCAAGTTGGTTTTATTTTATTAAGGACAACAATGAATGTCTTTCAAGTTGCTTGAATTTAAAGACAGATTGTGATGCTTGAATTTAAAGACAACTTGATTATCAACTTATGGATGTACTATGATTGGACTTTGAGGAACATAGTAAAGTTCTTTATCAAACATGTGATTGATTTTTTACTGTGTCATTTATGTAAAGTAAATAATAGGGATTTTTCATGTCACAATAATGTCAGCAAATCTGGCATATACATCAACTTCTAAGGTTAGAAGTGGCACTCTTAATGAAAACTCAAGAGTAATAAAGAATTGAAATTTTGCCTGACATTTCTCTCACATTTTTTTGTTGTTGTGACATTTGTGTTATTTAAAGTTTGATCTTATATAGTCATTAAGTCTTATTTATCAGCACCATGAAAAAGAAAAAAGAACCAAAACCATTCTCAAAAAGAAATTGTCAAAAGTTGATTGGTGATGGCAATTAAAACAAAGTATTTTGTCTAATTATTAAGTTAAAAAGTTATGATATGATATTTTATTAACTTTATAGTACAGCTAACCATACATTTATAGTGTTCTCTTCGCAAAATCCCTCTAAAAAAAAAAACAGTATATAAAAGAATACCAAAAAAAGCAAAGAAACAAAGACAAAAGTAAATAGTAAAAAACAAACTAGCAAACATTGTAAGGATAATTAACATTTGAACTAAGTAGCACTTGATCTCACAGTCATAAATTTAATTAGAAAAAAACAATGAAAATCACAGTTTAGCTTTGGCCTCAACAGCTTTGTGACTTGGGGAATCATACAACGACTGCCACTCGTAAACATCAGAGGGAGCAGAGTCTGTGAGCAAAAAAAGATTCATAGGCATTTTTTTTTTATATTGTCTATGTTAATAAGAAAAACATATGATTTATGAAACTTTGGTTGCTTTTAAATTCGCTTCAAACTTTCATCATGGAAATATTCTTTTAAAATGTCATGTTATATTTGCTTGGCACAAAAAAAGGATGGATATCTGACTTGACTGCAGATGATTTAGATATATGCTATCATATTAGCTTAGCATCAAACTCTGAAAGGCCATTGTGATTCTATCCAGTGAACACAATGTGGTGTTCACATTTTGAGACACTAACGATATAAAGTGTGAGTTACTTTTAAAAGGGCTGTAGATATTCAAAAGAACGTTTTGCTTCGATGGACAAAAAAGTATATCTTATTTTATCATATAGATCTTTTCAAAAAGCAACAACAACAAAAGATTTTCTTTGTAATGTTTCTTAATTTTGGGCGCGTACGTTTCCTGATTGAAATTGTCTTGTCACTGGTTCAAATGGTAGAGCATTGGTCTCCCAAACGAGAGCTCCCCAATTCAAGACCCACGATCGATGAAAAATGTATTAAATTTTGTCCAATTTCATCCCTTGTTGCTTGGATCGGTGTCAGTATAATGTGACCGGCAGAGACAGAAGTCCAGGTATCCCCACACTATCTCTGTGTGGCAGCTAATAAAAATTTGAGGCCTGTCCTCAATACAGCCTATACTATATAGTGTTGACGTTGAACGCTATGCAACCCAGCCGACTGACCTGGGAGTGCTGTGTTTGAGTTGATGTATAGACTCTGACCACCGTCGATCCTCAGAGTCTGTCCAGTAATGAAAGCAGCCCCAGGAGACAACAGAAAACAAACAGCACTGGAGATCTGGAGGAAGAGAGATGCTGTGGTTTAAAGGTTTTGATTGTATAAGGATATTAGACTGAAAATTCACAGAATAACAAAGTATAATTTTGAAACAATAAACAAATGGGACCAGTGTCAATCCTAAAAGTTTGTCTTATAATAAAAGCAGTACCGGGAGACGGCAAAAAGCACTTGATATCTAGAAAAAAAAAGAGAGATGATGATTGTGGTTTAACCTTTTCACATCGTATGACTCAAGCCCTATTCCTTATAATTATACACTTTATTTTGGGGAATTTTCAGAAATTTAAAAAAGGTAAAAGTTTTGATGTTTTCATTATTTTGAAATGGAAAGTGTGCAGATAGAGGCACAAGTTTGTGAGACAGAGACTAAAAGCGCCAACAGACCTTTTCAGTCACAGATTATGAGAAATGAAATCTGCCACTTACGAAATGTCCTTCATAGATGTACGAACGGAAAGTTGATGCCCATAAGGCCATCGATATGTTGGCAATAAGGATAAGTATAACAATTCTCTCAATCTAGAAACGAAACTTCCATTTATGGTGGTCAATTATCCAAGAGTTGGGCTACAAAAACGAGGACAGTGAATTCATGTCGACAAGTTGCAACAAACTTTGGATAACAACAGCAACAGAGAAGAAAAAAATTTCAGATATACTAGCGCTGTTTTTTGCATTTATCATGACATCAAGCAATAAACCAAACACATTAACACTGTAAAAAAGAAGGGACGTCATCAAAATGTCAAAAGCAGGAAAGTCCTATCCATAGACAGCTGTGCATTTTGGCGTCTGGAAAACTCAAATTCAACAGACAATCAAGAGAAAGACAGAATTATCAACAAAATTTGAGGCTGGTCCTCTGATGAGTAAAAGGGAAATTAGAAGGGAATGTTTATGTAGGTACATGGCAGTAGAAAAAATGTTACAATTGTACATGTAACATGTCCTTAGTGTGTATTTTTTGCCAATGGCGACCACCTGCCCATGGCGAACACTTTGGCTATGATTTTCAGTAGTCGGCAAGACTGCAATAATAAACTTTTCCCATAGTCCTCTGCCCCAAAGAGACTTTAGCTCAAAAGGCTTAGGGACATTTGAATTTGTTTTGTTTTCTGCAGTAACTTTGCTTTTGAAAATTATGAAGCCTATATAATAAACATTGCCAAAGAAGCAAACACTGCAGCTTGACAGTGTGATTAAACTTTTTTTTTTTTTCTGCTACATAACAACCTCTCAGTTTATAGAAGAAAAGATCTACCTCTTCTACTGTTCCCATTCTTTTTGCTGGAATGTTGACCTCCAATCCTTGAAAGACGTTCCTCTCTTCCCCATAGTTAGCAACAGCAGTAGGTGAAACAATTGAACTTCCCTGTAAAACAAAAATGATACAAAAACTCTTTAAAGGCAATGGTTTCAAGTGAATACAAGCTATATTTGCCCCGTAAAAATACCCTTCACTCTGTGAAAGCATGTTATTTAACCTTTCCAAATCCCATGATTTCTTTGTGTGCACACTTTTTGGGGGAATTTTCAAAAATTTATGAAAGGTGAAAAATTTAAGTTTTAGTATTTCGTAATGGAAGGTGTGCAGATCAATACAAAGATATACTGGCACAAGAGCATATCGATGCACAAAATATGTGTGCGGTGTGATGGGAAAAGATTAACAAATCAATGTTATTGCTAAGGTTGGGGTAAATTATAAAAACCTTGATCCCAACATTACCATTTTTCTAAAAGTGATCAACATATTTTAATTTATGATTACAATCAGGCCTTGACTTAGAGCTTTGCTAAAGATTATCACCTGGTTAAATAAGACTCACAAACATAGTTACCATACTTAAAATATAAACAAACGGAAAAAAATGAAGAAATCTCAAAGGAAATCACTATGAAACCGATGCAGAATTTGAGGCGGATGTTCGCTCTTGGTGCCGATCCCAGACACCAGAATTCTTCGCCGACGGAGTGCGAAAACTTGTACAACGCTGGCGCCTCTGTATTGAACGCGATGGTAACTATGTTGAAAAATGATAGTTCATCAGATAGGTGAGACCCTAAGCTTTCATTTGATGTGTAACTTGCTTCTGTAGTCCTTCAAATAAAAAAGTTATTCAAAAACAGCCCTTATTTATCAGCCTGCCCTCGTATATCACCAAGTATAGCCTATTATTTTAAGCAGATTCCACTTTACCACAAAAACGTGACAGTCACTTACTGGGGCCACGCAGTTTACCCTGACATTGCTCTGGGCCCATTCCACCCCGAGGGTTTTGGTCAGGTTTACAACACCAGCCCTGGCCGCGGCAGAGTGGCTGGGTATAGAATTATAGATCTCTATTTGTCAAAGAATTATATAAGGGAGAAAAGGACAATATTTATATAGTTCATAAATAAAATTACACTAATTACAGGTACTAATGCTTTAAAAAAAAATGTTGCGATCTGAATATAGAGTTCTACAGACAATCAATTTAGATTTTAAACAAGTTTTTAGTGAGAAAACATGCAGATAAAGACTAAATTAATGTGCATTGATATTTCAACAACTTAAAAAAAAAACAAAAAAAAAAAAACAATGGGATTGTTTTCAACAGCTATATTTGATATGAAAATGAAATTTGAATTAAACTTTTAAAAAAATATGATATACAGTTTTTTGGAACAGACATACCTCATTCCAGGAAATCCATTCCACATATCCATAGCCATATTGACAATAACGCCGCCATAGTGCTTCATCCACTGATTATACGCTGAAACCAACATTAACAAATTTTAATAATATATAAATAGTTATAATGGAGAGCATGGTGCTAAATAACATTGTCCAGATACATGTTTCAAAATACATTTATATATTATTGCTTTTCTATAACAATTTTATATTAAAGTTAGCCTGAAAAACAACACAATAGCTTTTACCTTTTCAAATCACAATATCAAACCAAATAATTATTAAGATAGATTTATTAGGCGCAAAAACATCCCTTATTGTTCTCTAAAGTGCTGGCCAAATGACTTGGTAGCATATTTTTCAAAAGTAGGCTACATGTATACGCAAAGTAAAGATAATAGTGATAAAATACACACACACACACACATGCACACGCACAAACTAATTAACTGTAAAAGGTGCAGCTA
>RQTK01000914.1:0-23130 GCA_003991915.1 Elysia chlorotica
TTGTTGTGTTGTGTTGTTGTTTAGCATTGTGAACGGACCCAGGACTATCACCTCTCTCTCTCTCTCTCTCTCTCTCTCTCTCTCTCTCTCTCTCTTTGCTCTCTCTCTGTCTCTACTTCTCTCTCCTTCTCTCTCTCTGTCTCTCTGTCTTTCTCTCTCTCCCTCTCTCGCCTCTTTCTCTCTCTCTGTCTCTACTTCTCTCTCTCCTTCTCTCTCTCTGTCTTTCTCTCTCTCCCTCTCTCGCCTCTTTCTCTCTCTATTTCTCTTTATCTCTCCCTCTTTCTTTAGTTCTTTCTTTCTCTATTTCTGATTCTGTCTCTGTCCCTGGGCCTCACTCTCTCTCACTCTCTCTCTCTCACTCTCTTTCTCTCTCTCTCTCACTCTCTCTCTCCCTCTCTCTCTCTCTTTCTCTCTCTCTCACCCTGGCAAACAAAGCCCAACAAAACAAAAACAAAACACGACAATATTAAAAAACGAACAATAAATCACAACAGTTTTATTCTATTTTTATTGACATTTCCAAGGTCGATATTACGAATCGTCACGGCAATACTATTTTAAAAGCAAATTACTAGTTGCAGAAGTCTATGTTATTTATTATATGATTTTTTTTTCATTTTGATTAAAACCAAAATTACTATAATATTTTCACCTTCATCGGTGGAAATTATAACCAACTGAACATTTTAAAACAACCTGGATCTTTTGATGATCGGCATAGCAGTTTCTAAGTAACGCCCTGAAAACAGAAATAAAGACATGTAGATAAATACACACAGACGCGATTGGTCAATAGCGATTAAAAATGTAAAAAAAACAACAATAAATAAACAAATATAAAAAAAAAAAAGGGGGGGGTGATAAAGCTGAGATTCGAACCTCTGGACATCTTGCCCGTCAACCAAGAGAACTACTAACAGTAACACGACTCCTCATACTCCACCGATACACCGGAAACGCTAATAAAGAACACCAATCGCAAATCAAATCTAAAAGATGTGTAAAATCTACAGCTGCCACGTAGTGGTTGGGCTATCTCGCTTTGAGATACCTATGGAAGTAACCTAGGTTGTTTTTTTCTCTCTCTAAGCTCCATGCATGATTCTGCGCAAATGGGAATTTAAAAAAAATACCTATAGAAAAAAAGTCCATCCAAAACCCCCCATAAATTCAAAAAAGCAAAACCAAAATTTTGAACATGAATCACGGAAGAGAAAGTTAAATATCCAACTTGTCCGCTCTATTTTTAGGAACATCAAACATAATAACAATAATTATAGTACTCGTAGGCCTACTTACGTTTATGCTCGTGTGTAACTGCGCAGTCGTAGTCCTTAAATCCCTCCGCGGTAGCTATTTCCCAAATCTTGTCGACAAAGGTGGCCATTTCCACACCGCACATTTTCTTGGTGTCATCTACAACACATTTGTCCAGCTCTATGATGAATCTGTCGTTAGGTGATAATAATAATAGTAATAATAATAATAATAATAATAATAATAATAATAATAGCTCCTATTATATAGCTCTTTAGACTCTCTCCTATTTATCATTTTTTTAGCATTACAAGTATACGTTTTGTTGTTGTTGTTGTTCTTTTTCCTTTTTTCAACCAATCTTCATCCTGTGTCTGAATGCTACTCACGGGCATCTCTCGGCGTTTGTAAGCGGCATCTTCTTGGATTCGAACTTATCCTTAAGACCTGTAGCGAATTCGCCCAAGCAGCCCGTCATCAGAGTTTCAAACTTAGCCCCGACCATAGGGTCGTCTTTACACGGAGACTTGTCAAGATCCAGGGTCACTGCGGTAAAAACAATTAGATCGAACACAAACTTGTTTAAGGTAGTTCATTATACATGTGATACTCTTTGATAATGTTGATAATTATATTTCTGTATTGGCAAAAAAGGGTCACAAAATGATAAAGTTACTATAAATAATTCAAGATTTATAAAAAAAAGTACTTTGAAATCTAAAACACACAATATGTTGATGTCGCAAATGATCAATCAATGGACACTCACAACATAAAACGTAGTTAGAACTGCAAGACACAAAATGTTATTGTCTCAAATAACCAACCAATTGACACCTACAACATAAAACGTAGTTGGAACTGCAACATACAAAATGTATTCGTCTCAAATAACCAACCAATGGACACTCTCAACATAATAAGTGGTTAGAACTGCAACACACAATATGTTCCTGTCTCAAATAACCAACCAATGAACACTCACAACATAAAACGTAGTTAGAACTGTAACATACAAAATGTTCCTGTCTCAAATGATCGACCAACTGACACTCACAACATGAAAGTGTGCATGTCTTAATGTAGAGGAAATTGATATTCATGTAATATATTAAAAAGAATAACTATAGCACCAACAAAACAAAAAAAAAAGAATAGTTCGAATCATTTTTGGTTAGGTTGGTTAGTGATGACTGAGCTTAGTGACTCGCGCGACATCATTCTGGTTCCCACTGCCCACAAGACAAGTCGCCAACAGGGATGAAGTAAGTGAGTGAGTACAATTCTTAACGCTCAGTGGCGGCAACAAATTTATTTCGTGGACGGGTCCCAAGTCAAACTTCTGACAATTTTACGTGCTGTCGATGTCACACAAGATAATGCGGGGGTGCCAGGACTCCTGTCTGAGTCGATTAAAGTATATAGTCACCCCACCCCCATCCCCCGCAAAGAAAAAAAACCTGAAAAGAATACAGCAACATAAAAAAAAAAAAACAACAACAAGAAAGTAAAAAAAAAAGAACAAAACAACAACATGAAAGTAACAAAAAAAATGAAAGTAACCCATATTATTTGATTCTTGTGAATAGAGAATGTCATTCTCAAGCAACCAAGTCAATTAAAACAAAACTACTAGTACATGTACATGCATCTGGAATAGAATTGACTAAAGCTGACCTTTTCACCTAACCAAGTCAATTAAAACAAAACTACTAGTACATGTACAATGTATCTGGAATAGAATTGACTAAAGCTGACCTTTTCGCCCCTCTGTGGTGCACATATAGTCGATAATGTCCTTGAAAATCATGGCCTTCAATTTTTCTTTATTAGAACTGCAGAGATCTTTTTTGGTTGAAATGCAGGTTTTCAAAGCTGGCAATTTCCTGAAGATACAATACAAAAAAGAAGGATTAGCGTCCTGTTCATCATTTTCAATTCTTCAAAGAATTAAAAGATTTTACATCGTGAGATTTCGAAACCAGAATATGAAGAATAAAATGACACTTTAATGGCTACGAGAATTCGTCAAAGAGAGTAAGGGCATTACGCATTCAACTTTTTTTGTTGACAGTTCAGAACTAAAAGAAGATTACGCAATCTCCATCTTGGAATAATCGAACGAGATTTGAAATTGAATTTTGCCTTTGTATACTTTTTATGACATGTTTTAAATGTATTAACTAAAAAAAAGGTAACAATTATTTGATATTCTTACGTCTCTTGGGTTTTCCCGGAGTATTATGAACGAGGCCGCCATGCAAAGCACTTTTTAAGGTGAAAGAGTGGGAGGAGTTTGTTTTTACTGCAAGTTAGAACGGTCACGGCGGGGGGGCGCGGTGGTCCCAAGTTCNGATTTTTGNTNTTTTTTTNCCGCTACGGCGCGCCCGCGGGGGGGGGGGGGGGGGGGTCCAGGGGTAGAACATCGGCTTCCGACGCAAAAGGTCCCGAGTTCGAATCCTGGCTGTTGCGTTCCCTACTGGTTGGGTCGGTGTCAGTATAATGTGACCGGCTGAGACAGGAGTCATGGTATCCCCGCCCTGTCTCGTGTGTGGCAGCACATAAAATTGTCAGATGTCCGTCTTCGGGCCCGTCCACAATATAGCCTATATAGTGCTGCTGTTGGACGTTAAACCAATCCAACCAACCAGCACGGTCACGGCTATATTGTAAAGAGAGGGAGGACCTGAATTTGATTTGGAAGGTGAGATTCTAGCGATTTCTCTCTGTCTCGCTAAAAGCACTTATTTGTAGACTTAGGATTAAGCATTACTTTGTAAATAAATCTGGCGTTCCTCTAACTTTAGTGGGGCGGGGAAAAAAAGTGAAAGCAACAATCTGTTTGAACCACAGGATACAGAGTTCTCAGAAGCACAAACAGTCTTTCGGAAGTGTACAAAGAGCATCCATTTGCATTACAGAAAAATGTGCACATGCTGCGCAAAATGGCGGAGAATTTGATGCACCAGGAATAGGCTAAGTATTTTTCTCATGCGCGTCGAACATTTTAGTATGGATTGGGGAAATTTTCAATCGTGAACGCATTCTAAGCTTGTTGTAATGGAAATTGAGCGATTGTTTTGTCTAGAACATGTAGGTATTTTTTAATGACTTCTATTTCGTGTTTGGTTATATTTTAATCTGCCCCTAAATCTTATAATCCCTGGTCTGAACGTTAAACCTTACGAGCACACATCATCCAGGACCTCCACCCCAGTCAGGTCTGGAACTATGGCGTCCGACTCTGCAAACATATTGGTTGTCCTGATGGGCGCCTCGCACTGCTTAAGTGATGGGCATTCTGGAAGACAGAGATTGATGTAACAAGTATTGAGATTGATTTAACAAGTATTGAGATTGATTTAACAAGTATTGAGATTGATTTAACAAGTTACTACTACTACCACTACTACTATTACCACTACAACTGCTGCTGCTGTTATTACTACTACTGTTGCGAAGAGAGAGTTAAAGAGAGAGAGCAGCTTAACTCACCATCAGCCATGGCAACGCAAGGCACCAGGGCTAGGAGTACTAGGGACAACATGTTGCTAGTTTTGACGTCCGAGATGGGTGTCAAGAAAGATCAGCCAGGCCGGGCGAGAAATGTGGGAAAGTCCACAGGTCTGTGGTCTTTATATACCGTGTCAGTAATGATGCAAATCCCCTGGTGTTAATCACAAAATTCTATAATTTCAAACACGGAAAAAAAAATTGCGATCATCAGATTGATTGAGATTCATACTCACAGTAACTGAAATCCAGTTCATTTTACAGATAATTATGCCTGCAGTACGCGAAAAAAGAGTTATCATATGTATTGCCTTACACTTTTTGGGCCAAACCTGTACACTTTGATTGATGATGGGTTGGCAGGTTTAGCTTGTAGGATAATTCGCCGGTAATTTATCGTAATTTTTCCTATCGTTTGGAGCGTTCTAAATTGTAGGTTTAATCCCAGAACCAATCTGTTACAACTTAGGTACAAATATTAGAGCCAAGATAAGGGCGAAAAATGTTTCAATGAGAAATGCGGATAAATGCGGTTTTAACACTATCAGTTAAAAAAGCAGCACAAAAATAGCCAATCACAAACACTGCAACAACAACAAAACAACAACAACAATAAAAGCACAAAATTGAAAAAAAAAAGACAATGAGAGGCACAGTAAAAACAAGATTTGTAGATGGCTGAAGCCACAGGACCACCCTGATCGTGGTAGAATTTTGCCATTCTTTTTTGGAAGTTGAGTCTGCGAGGTGAACTGGCTCAAAAGGCTAGAGCGTTCGTCTCAAGATTGGAAGGTCCGCGTTTTTGTCCAATTTCGTCCCCTACTGGTAGGGGCGGTGTCAGTATAATGATCGTGACCGTCTGAGACAGGTCTGGAGTCCAGGTCTCCCCGACTGTCTCGTGTGTCGCAGCACATACAATTGTCAGAGTTCAGTTTTGGGTCCACTGGTGCATACTATAACCTAAAGAGCCCCGACAGCAACAAGGCTATGGGACGGGTATCCACTACACAGAATAACGTGCTACCACTCAGAGAGAGAGAGAGAGAGAGAGAGAGAGAGAGAGAGAGAGAGAGAGGGAGAGAGAGAGAGAGAGCGAGAGAGAGAGAGAGTTCAATGATACGATTATACAAGGAGTTTTGTCGGTCACTCTTTCTTGGAAGGTGGGAGCATGGGAATTAAGAGATGGTTTGGGCAAAAAGTTAAAAAAAAATACAAAAAGAGTTTGAAGGATTAAAAAAGAAAAAACGAATAGACTACAAATCTTTTCGAAAAATTCAACCGACACCGATAAGGTCAAAGGCATGTATCATTAAAAAAGTTGGCTAAAACTAAAAAAAACTAAAACATTGACGATGCCACTGATGGTATCTTTTCTACTAAATTACTAAAATACAAGGTCATTAGTGATGACCTTGTGGATTAATGCCCAAAGTGCAATGACCCGTAAAGCATTATTCACAATAATCTATTTCCACTACCTCTCATCAACAACCATGCTACAAAATACTTCGGCCTATCTCACATAAGCTCTTAATTACCATAATTGGCACAATCATGGTACACACTATAGAGCAATACAGCATTTAACCAGAGAGGTTGAAAAAGTCAGAGGTTTCACGGGAAGAATAAATTCTGCGAATGTGACTTGAAATAATTAGGGCTTAAATATGATGGTGTGAAGCTGATAAGCATAAAATACAGATGGGTCATTTGAAAAATGGACCTTGCACTTTATTTGGAGTGAAATTCTTCAAACGGTCGACGCAACATACAAAGACCTGCAACTCACTAAACCTAATTTGAATAGATGTATTGATGATATAGCGCGGTTCGATTTGAACGATTTTATTACTCCCTAACGTAACATGTTCCAATTATATGGAAAAAATGGCATGGAACTGTCCACATTATCTTATGTATCAAAAACCGCTATAGAAAACACTGTAAAATATTTGAATTTAAACAGTAAATATGAAAAATATAATGGAGGAACGTCATGAAAAAATAATTTATGTTTTTTTAAATTATTATGTAACAAGATACTGCTGCCTCAATAAAAAACGAGTTGTCATAGACTGGTTGTTCTGAATTGGGGCACTTTACCATAATTATGATCACTGTGAGGGTCATATTAAAAATAGAGTCGTTTTCACGCAGATATAGTTTGTCTGGCAGCGCCACACAGACTCTAGAGTGTTTATGGCGGTTGAGTTGGAGAGGCGTGTTACACCTGTATTATGAGTCTTGGGAGAATCAGCCACAGTAAGCTGAAAAGACACCCGCCTTCGGAAAAATATTCCGGATAATCTGCACAGTTGTTCGAAATATATTACTATTCCGGATAAGCTGTACAGTTATTCGGAATACATTACTGCACTATTCCGAATAAATGCAGCCTTCGTTTCGATTTTTCTGTCGAATCTAAATAGTTTAACTTTTAAAGTTTAATTTGACCTTTCACCTTTTCAAAATGGAGGACTCCAGTCCACCCAAATCGGTAAAATTTCTGTTTTCTGTTTCTTTATGTTTTATATTCCCTTTCGTCGCAATAAGAGTAATTATTTCAAACAAAATGTGTACAATAAAAAAGACGATGCCGATATTCTTGAAAAGCTCGTTGTATTTTCATTTGTACGAGTTGTAGTAATAAGTTGACCAATCTAGACTTTAAAAATATAGGGACATAGGGCTAGATCTAGAGAATCTAGAACTATGACCAAAAGTGTTTGTGTTCAAATAAAGTTCTTTGGTCTGACAGACTGACTGTCGAATAAAGCTAATCCGTTTCCCAAGGCGACATTTACTAGGTCTACAGAAAGTTATTCACTATCTTGAGAAGAATATTTGCGACAGACAGCGTTTATAACCATTATTTAGACAAAAACACTGATAAATTATAAAGATCTAGTGCATAAGGCAAACTTTGGTCTGGACAAAAACACTCTAGCATTTATTATAGTGAGTAGATCTTGAGACTCTGTCAAAATTCTTTGGCCTGACAGTCCAAATTTGCTTAGAAGCTCTCTCATAACTTGACGTTTCTTAGGCCTTTAGAACGAAAGATTATTTTTTTTTTTTTTTATTTTAAAAGTCCCTTTTTTTCTCACAGAGTATCAGCACACTACCGATGCCAAGCAACCTACCATCCCAGCAGGCCTCTAAAGACTCGGACTCTCCAGAAATCAAGCCAGACCCTGATGAGGCCACGCCCAAACTACCGGAGGCTTCTCTCTCACACCCAGAACCTGTCCAGGCTACAGAAGTGGAGGAAGTGTATGGGCCTTTATATTTCATGACACAACTCCAATGATCACTTTATTTTGATATTGCTAACCATTCACAGCTGTGTAACCACAAATTAATGGAAAAATTTTGTGAACTTGAAACCATGTCCTTGCTTCATTGTCATTAGAGTTATTCCCATATTTTTAAAATATTGCTAACCATCCAAAGCAGTTTAACCACAAATCAATAGACAAACAAACTTTATGAACTTTAATGCATGTCTTTGCTTCATTGTCATTAAAGTTTCTCCCGTATTTTTTCACTCTAGGTTTTTCTCCTCACGTCTTTCTTATCCAGGAAAACCAATGGAGCCAGCAAGCCTTCAGCGCCCCCTAATCCTGCTGGGCGCACAAAGCCGTCTCTGATGAACGGCCAGGCTGGCTATGCAAAAAAGTTGCGAAGGATTAAGCTAGCTATCAAGAACACAATTTTTGTGAGAAGCCTTTTTTGTTGTTGTTGTAGCACTATTTTCTTGCAGCTTCATATATACTCAGAGCAATATTTCTTATGTTTTGAACTTGAAGATTGTTTTTTTGGTTAACATGACAGTTATTCAAATGTATCTATAAATAGGATGGGATTATTGACAACCCAAACTTTTATTGTAAGTACATTTGAAAAAAATACAATTTTGGGTGTAAGAAGATCTTAAAATTAAAAAAAAAATTTTTAAGTTAATGTTTTGTAAAGCTAATTGTTCTAGTGGTAATAAAAAGTATTATTTTCACACAACTTTTAATAATTTTACCTCTTTAATAATATACAAAGAAAGGATGTTTCCATAAATACTATACGTTCACATAATGAAATATCCAGGTGAATGGAGCAATATGTGATGAAGTGTTGCGGACTGAGGAAAAATTGGCCAAGGCAAAAGAGGAAAGGAGGTAATCAATTTTAATCGACTTTTTATTTTCCACAGGTAATCAGCAATCTGTATGAAGTTTTATGTACAAGAGTTTACTAAAATACAATGCACTATATTTTTCAACCTTTCTCCTCTCTTTATGTTGATTTCAAAAACAGTAAAATGTGATTTTGTAGGAGTAAAAATGGGTAAATCTGCAAAATATCTGGCATTTTTTTGCATCTTTCTATTTATCATCAATTCTGGATCTTTTATAATTATACTGTGTGGCTCTTCCCTCAGATTTCTCCTGCGTAAACTGCTGCAGTACCAGTCTGTGAGTGATGCCTGCTTGACTGCCATCAAAACAGAGCCTCAGACGGCCGCCAGGCAAGGCAAAGGTAACTCCTTCACTAAGTAAGTCAGATTTTATAGTTATCCTTCTTGGATATCATTAGGTTTCTGTCGTACCTGACTATTCATAGAATACAGCTGAGATGGAGTGACCAGGCATGTGCAGAACCACTAGTTGTGTGACCCATTCTTCACCTTACAGGTAAGTATCGTCTAATTTATAACTTATTCTTCAACCTTAAAAAATAAATGTTTTCTTTATTTAAATATATATACAAATATATATGGATTTGTTTCCTGACACCAGGATCTCACGAGACATCTGCTGCTGACTCGGGCTCCAAACCGACCAAAGGTGTGAAAAGAAAAGCTCCTGCCTCATCGTCCTCAGGTGGCGCTGGTCTCTCTTCCTCCGCCTCGCTTCCCTCCACATCTCTCGGCATGATGGCTGCGGACGGGTCAACTCCGTCTCTACCCCCTGGGCTGGCCGGTGCTGGGTTCTCTCCCCTGCCAGGGGTGGGCGGGGCGGGATCGGGAGAGTCCAAGAAGAAGCAGGCTCAGGCGGCTAAAGATTTATTAGGTAGGCTTGAGATTATTGCGTGTACTAGTCAATGGGTGAGTGAGTGAGTGAGTTGTTTTTACGGCATGTCAGCACGGTAACGGCTATGTTGTGCCCATGATGTCCAAAGACAGTTAATGCATTATACTAGTAGCAACGGTGACTCCTTTATCTCTCTGAGTAGTAAAAACATAAAAATTGTGGGAGTGTTCATATGATTCACCTGATGTTGTCTATCTGCCTTTCAGTAAAAAGGCATTTTTAGCATATAGTTCATATAAATGTATTTAGAGATTAAAGGAATGTGGTTTTGTTCATTCCCATCATGTCTATTTTGAGGGATAATCAGCAGGCTATATGTTTGCTAGGTTTTAATTTGACCCTCTTTTAGTTCATAAGGGTTTGAATTGCACCATTTATTTTATAAATCCATTTTAAAAGATCTAGACTATAGTTTGTTGGGGACTTTTAATAATTGTAAATACTATTGAATTGTTAAAAACATTGTTTCAGCAAGTCAAAAGTCAATGTAATAAAATATGAAATAAAAGTTTTTGCATGTTCATATGTTCCATTCTGTCAATAAGACTTTATATATTGATTAAAGTAAGTTAAAAACTAACAGCTTCCTCATTCAAAGATATGTGCACCATTTTGCTGTGTGTCATAGAAGTCTTTTTCAGCAATATTTTGATGCCCTACAACTTTTATAGCAGTACTTATCAAATGGATAAATAATCTGGGCCCGTATGCAAATCAAAGTTGTCTTAGGAAATTTTTACAAAGGGAGCTTTCACATGACGCATTCTAAGCAACTGTTAGTTTCAGTTACTAAGTGTGTCTTATTCAGTATGTTAGAAATAGTCTATTAAAATGCAGTCTGTATCTGAATAAAATAACCAATTAGAGGATGGCACTTCTTATGGCTTAGCCCTTGATTAAAACCATAAGAGGATCAGTGAGGCCCCCTTCTTAAAAATGTTTTGATCTCATTTTTTAAGTTTTTTGTTGTTGTTTTTTTACAAAAAGGCGAATTAATTTTTTTTTCTCTTTTAATTATGGGTTTGACTTAAGCTAAGCGGTTACAATTTGTATTTGAAGTAATGACTTATATACTTGATCAGTCAAATTGCATACGGGCGTGGCTTACATAACCGAGATGATGTGAATGATTTAAGAGCTAGCTCAATTCTCATATAAATTTTCTGAAACCAAAGCTACCCTTTTTTCAGGCAACATGAGTGTGAAGCCAAAGAAAGGGAAAGGCGTCCAAAAGAAAGTGATCCCTCCTCTGATGCTGGATTCAATAGGAAGACCCGTCTTTCCTATGGTGTTGGGGGACGTAACCTTACACAGTATTGGAGAGGCAAGTTATTTGTTGTTTGCTTTTGTCTGCTTTTTTCGTCTCTTTATTTTTGATAATGTACATGTATGCGTACTTGTCATTTATTTAATGTTTGGTAGACTAGATGGCTTACTCAGTCTGGTAGATTGTACTCTTTCACTTCATTTACCCACAATCAGTCCAGTAAAGGTTTGTGAAAGGGTTACATGTTGTAATGCATTATACTATGCTGCTTTTCTCAAAATATAAAGAACCAGTTCGCATCACTGTTGTCAATATCAACTCTACCAATAGTCATTATAGTGTTCAACAGTGACCTAGCACTGAATAGAAATTTCAGTTAGACTGAACACAACTGAAGACTTGGAAAATATTACTGAACTTGTCCGGAACAGAGAAGGGAAGGGAGGAGACGACTAATACCACAGATTGAGAAAGCTGCCGAGGTGTCGCAGGCAAAGAACTGGGATGTGATACGGCCTTAAGTCAGTCACCGAGTCAGTCAGTCAGTTAACATCACTGTGATTTCTGTATAGATTGTGCTCCACAGCTTTCACAACCTGAACTCCATCTGTCCAGCAGGCTACTGCATCACGCGGGTTTACAGTAGATAGATAATTATAGATCTAGCAATTAGTTTAATGTTGTGTTGTTTTCTCCACAGATTGTGATTGACAGGCCCAGCTTTCACAGCCTGGACTCTATCTACCCAGCAGGCTACTGCATCACGCGGGTTTACAGTAGATAGATAATTATAGATGCCTGCTAGCAATTAGTTTCATGTTGTCTTGTTTTCTCCACAGATTGTGATTGACAGGCCCAGCTTTCACAGCCTGGACTCTATCTACCCAGCAGGCTACTGCATCACGCGGGTTTACAGTAGATAGATAATTATAGATGCATGCTGGCATTTGTTTCACATTGTTGTGTTGTTTTCTCCACAGATTGTGATTGACAGGCCCAGCTTTCACAGCTTGGACTCTATCTACCCAGCAGGCTACTGCATCACGCGGGTTTACAGCAGCCTGCACAAGCCGGACTCTAGCTGTCTGTGGACCTGTAAAATCTCGGAGAGGGATGAGGCTCCCTTGGTAGGTGCCTTTAATGGAATATCTTCTAAGTTTTATTATAGAAAAAAGAACCTTTAGTGTGGAAACGATTGCTTCTTTGGCTCTTTTAGCATTATTTGATCGATAGACTGATCAATCGATCGATAGATAGATAGATAGATAGATAGATAGATTGACTTCACAGCTTTGGCCTCTTCTACAATTCATTTTTCTTTATAGAGAATGTTTCGATTCTCATGGAACTACTTTTTTTATGTCTATCCTCTGCCAGTTTGAGATCGCGGCTGAGGACAGCTCTGACATTGTGTTCCGGGCATCGTCTCCCTCGGAGTGCCATAGTCTTCTCCTTCGAGCTTTTACAAAGATGAGGTAATGGATAACACTTAGAAATACATTATAGTAGAATTGTATGTTTGGATCCTCACAGATTTCTATATTAAATATTTTCTTCCAGGTGTCATGTTGTAACCATTTGTGTCCATTTTTTACTTTTGAAAAAACAAAAAACAAACAAAAACGATTGAGGGTGTTTCATATAAAAAAAATGTCTAGAGAAGTTGAGGTAAAAAATAGCAATAGGTGTTTTACAAAAAGTCTAGAGAAATTGAGGTAAAAAATAGCAATAGGTGTTTCACAAAATGTCTAGAGAAATTGAGGTAAAAAATAGCAATAGGTGTTTCACAAAATGTCTAGAGAAATTGAGGTAAAAATAGCAATAGGTGTTTCACAAAATAAAAACAAAATTTGTAGTGAAATTGAGGTTATAGAAATTCTTTTCAAAGACAGGTCTTGTGTTGTAAGGATCTTATCTCCTGTGATTCTTCAACTGATATATATATATAATATAATTGAACTTCCTCAGGGGCATTCCACTGACACCCTCTGACGTGAGCGGCCTCGACTTCTTCGGGCTGTCGCACCCGGTCATCCAGAACCTGGTCCAGTCTTGCCCCGGCGCCCGCAAGTGTTCGCGCTACAAGTGGGTCAAGTTTGAGATCAACAAGGCGGAGACCAACGAGAACGTCTCCGTGGGGGTCTCGGACCCGACCGTCAGCTTCGACGCTTTGAAGGCTCACCTCGTTGCTTGTAAGAGAGACAGACACTGAGACAGTGAAACCATTCCTCTCGCTAAGTAGAATTGGCCTCCCTCATGGTTAGACATATTTCTTTGTTGTGTTTTTTTTCCTATTAAGAAAAGGAGGTAGTTGGTAAGGAGGGGGGAAATTGGAAGCCCATACATTTAGGTCATTCGATTTATATAGCAGTGATGAAATAGAAATATTTTGATAATTGTGAATGAAATAAAATGCGTTTTGCTCAAGACTGAACGGTGATAGAAATGTTCCAGTTTGATACAGAAACCCAAGGATATCACACACGTTTTTTTTTACTCATTCAGCTTTACAATAGTACTAAAATGGCAAAGCTAGTAACACCTTTCTTATATATGTAGAATTCTGACGCAATTGCAATACAAGTAAACACCAACTCTAAAGCTATGCAAGTTGCATGTAATGGAACACAATCATTTTTTAAAACTTTTTATTACTTTAATACACTTCAGGAATCATTTAAAAGCAAAGATGTTTGACATGAACTTGTCTTGTTTCTTTTCTTTCTGCACCAGCTGGTCTGAAGCCGACTGGTAGGGCTAGCCAGATGGAACAGTCGACCAATCTGCGATCGCTACTGACAAAGGGACACTCGGGTGGTGGCCATTAACGAGCTGCTTTACCTTCAGACAGGAGACCCTCGGCTCAAAAACTGTCAGCTTGCTAATGCTTTTTTTTTCTCTTAACTCTTTAAAACCGAGCGGCCAGTAGAATCGCAAAATATGACAGAAAAGGAAAAAAATACCCTCGTTCCATTTATAGACTCTTCTTAAACCCTAATTCAAAACATGGAAATGACATGGAGTGCTTAAAGAGTTAACAAAGGACAATCATAAATTGAGTTGATGACTTTCAGCTCTCTCACTCTGTGAGTCGCTATATAGAATTAATGTGAGGGACTTGAAGACATTAAATCTAGAGCAGCAAGGGTAAAAGTTCTGAATCAGTGAATGCTGTTGATTCAGACACGGAGATAGTGCAGTACTCCAACTTCTCCTGTCTTGCTGTCTGATTTGCCGTATAGAATCTCCATAGAGAACCTGCTGGATGTTAAGGCCAAAGCTGCAATTGTAGAGTTTGCCCTCTAATTGTTGTTACTCCGATTTCTCTTGCCTTCTGTTTGTTGCCAGCGGATCTACGGCAAGAGTTACAGTACTTAGAGCCACTGTGAACGTCAGAATCGATGCATTCAGTTAACTGGTATTTTAATTAATTAGTTTAAGTGCTGAATGAAAGCACTGCACAGCAAAAATTTGAAGATGATAATCATGCAGATTGATAGATCTGATTCATTTCTTCTATCAAACTTGATGTTAAACTTTAGTTCTTATTCCGCAACATTTTTTTTTGTTAATAAAAATTGTGTATATACTATTATCAATTTTTTGTATTGCTTTGGATGCTTCTTTTTGAAATGGTGTTTTGTATCCTTGTTTTTCACATTCTTGAGTAGTTCTAGTGGTAGATAGTACCAAAAAGGCTAAAAATAGCAAGGCCGACTTGAAAAAAAAAAATTCTTTAAAGAAAGAAATGAAGTGAACCAAGTAAGGTGCAAGTTTTTATATATTGAGTGAACTTGTTAAAATTAATTTGATCATTAGACTAAAGCAACTGAACACAAGTGTAACTCTCCCTTAAAATAACCATAGAATTTTTTAATTTAATAAAACAACAACATTAATACACACTCCTATTTGGGTACCCCCCTCTCTTTTTTCTTTTTTCTTAATACATTAATGATAAGGCAAAAGATTAGGCAAGTTAGATCTACTAAAATCCCATCTCTACTTAAAAACTGAATTCCACCTACTTTAAGTACAGATTCATTGATTTCATTGGGCCATAAACTTTGGATATGGAAATTTTTCTCAAAGAAAATATTTAAAACTAGAGTGAATAATTAACAAATGATATAATCTGAAAAAAAAAAAATCACTCCCGAAAACTTGTACCTTATCAAAATCATTTTTGGTCCTTTGAGAACATATGTTAACTGAGCGAAACCACAGAAAAAGGATGCAAATATGATTGAAAGGAATTGTATTTTATTTGTTTTGAAAATACAAATTTAAAGAAAAAAATATTGTCATGAGCACAACATAGTAACAATTTCCTCTTCAAAGCTCTTTAAAGCTGGGCACAATATAGTTACAAATTTAAGTGACAAAGATCGTGTAGTACTAGGCAAGGTGGTAAGAGTAACATTTTTTTTCAATAATCTTTACATTAAATGCATGTATCAAACAAATGGATAAATCTCTCCTTACATCAAAACTTCATGTCAAACATTCATATATTGAAAGCAGACAAAAGTGATTTTTTTTTTTACAAACATATCAAAATTGTTCCAATATAAGAATTCTATGCCATGCATAAGAAATCCTAAGGAAAAAGATAGCAAAAAAAAAAAAAAAAAGCTAAAAATAACACCAAAGATTATCTGTGTTGGGAAGTAAAATCTCTGAACACCTAAAGTGCAGAATCATTGTATGATAATAAATCAACTGAAAGTCTTTGGAACAGAACAATGATTGCCTAATACAGTCTGCCCCTAACAGGCAAATCACAAGAGTTATAAAAAAGGCAAATAAATATTTAAAGTTAAACAGATATCTAACCAATTGCAATGTGTAGCCGAAATTCCATTGCCTCTAAAACTGGAAAAAAAATGTTTATGATTGAAGCCACTTGATTTATAAAAAAAGGGAGAAATAAAATCAAAGATGGGTAATCTTTCATAATCCGTCAGTCAACAGACACACAGGAGGAATTTCGTTCCATGTAAAAAAGGATTCCAACTGAAACAGATCACTCACACAGCTATTTGAAATTAAATAAGTTAAATTGTGATCAACTGCAGGAAAGAAAGTAATAACTGGCTTATCCTTCACAAAAGAAATAAACGATTATTAAAAATCCGAGATGAACAAAGATAGTGAAAGCAAATAACTTCTCAGCGCAAAAGAAATAGTTTAATGAGCATACAACTAAAAATATTGGCGATATCAGCGCAAGACTAAGAGCACCAGTTAACCATGTGAACAGTACCGCCGCCCTTCATTTTCTCACACCCACTCATCCGTGACAGTACCAGACTGGCTATGCCAACAGCCTTCAAACACCGCAAGGGTTAAGACTGACCTAAAAAAAGTGAAAACTTTGTGACGATAAAATGACTAAAAACTGTTTCCGTTTCCTGCTTTGTTCGAAAATGTTCGTTGATCTCATACTCGTGGTTATATAAATGATATGAAGTCAAGATTTAAGAACAGTTGATCACCGCTTCATTCAGAAGCACCTAGTCACACAAAACTCAACATTTCAAACCTGCCATTTGTTTGTATAAAAACCATAAAACCATAAATCACATACCATGTCATTAATTAAAACAAAATGAGTGCTTAAAGTTAAATATTTCTAATACCATGTCCAAAGACATGTTATTTCAATGACCAAAAGGCCATATAAAGCTAAAATCACATCTTCTAGAGGCACTATATTCTGTTTCTCAATTGCCCTACCTATGGTGCATATTGTATGTAAGGATGGCCCTCATCAACAGATAGTGAATGTTAAAACAAACAATTTTATCATACAGATTCACAAGATTGATGCCTGTAGCATATAATTATGTTTGTATTGTAAGAAACATGTTTAGTTCATTAAAAATAAATTGCGAAAACATGTATAATGATCAATATCACAAACAATCCAGTTATATATTTAAAAAAAGAACATGCATTAAATATTGCATCTTCACAATCATTGGTGCTCTCTATTTTGTTGAGATGTTAAAATACAGTGGAAATCACTTAAGATAAACCCTGTTTAAGGTTAAACTATAGCCCAATATTAACTATTTCCGAGGTGGTACTTCCTTTTTTAACTTTATAGTCACTGCCATGGTACGCAATAAACTTATAGTTATAAACTACCCAAGAAGTTTATATTAAGCAGACTCCACTCTATATAAAAACAAACCAGTGTAAACCTGTGTCAAGATTAGATTTCCAACTTCAAATTCAATTATGATCAGATCAACTTACACTGATAAATCACTGCGACAAAATGAAAACATTAGAGGTCTTTGCCATACTCTTGACTACATATCTGGCATAAATATGAGAGGATAAGTAGCATATTCAATATGATGATCAATAATAATAATAATAATAATAATAATAATAATAATAATAATAATAATAATAATAATAATAATAATAATAATAATTATGCCATGTACAAACTGAAGAAATAAAATCAAGCCATATTTAAAAACAAAAACTGTTTTGATACATGATAACTTACTCAAGATATGCACTTTCAAACAGTAAAACATGAAGGCTACACACATTGAGATATCAACTGAAGTTTAAAAAAAAAAAAAAAAATAAAATTCCAGTCAGTGAAGCTCTACTTACAATGATATTATTTTCAAAGTAACAATCACTTGCAGTATGTAAAAAGTAAACATAAAGAAAACTGGGCCGAATATGATGCTGTGACAAACATAAATGCTTGGCATATTGACACTGGGTTAAAAGTATAATTATTACACAAATCAGTCGAACTTTGGAGATATTATCGATGCAATATTCAATCTCTTCAGATCTTTAAGAAGGACATAATATTCTATCTGCATGGAGAATATTGCAATCTCTTCAGATCTTAAAGGACATATTAATAGTTTATTTGCATGGAGAATAAGAAAAGATCATAACTTCTGAGTGACAAAAATTATACAGTTTAACCAAGTCCAGTATTAATTATAACACAGGATGATATGAATAGCATGTGGCATGGTGAAGAAATAAATTGTTTTACAGGTCAAAACAGAGGCGGGAAAAATATGATTTATGGAACAATGTATGAATAAGTTTCCCATGGCTCATCATTGATAGAGTAACATCAAAAACTCTTTCAGTGTTCATTTTTTGGGTATTCAGTCAATTTTGCTGCCAACATTAAAAGGCGTAGAGGAAAGCGGACCAAGATGTAATTTTCATTTTGGAGTAAAACAAATAAGAATAGCACCTGTAGACATGAGCAGGCAAAGTACAACCACAGATTGGCACAGCAATGTTCATTTACTCTATACGTGCCTCTTTTGTTTGTGATTTATTATTTGTTTTGACTTTGACATTAAAATTTCATAACTGTCTTAACGATCTATTATTTTTATCATCATTACCATTATTAAAATTTTAATTCTTATTTTCTTTATTGAAGGCAAATCAACACCTGAAGGCATATCAATGCGCAGAACATGATTATGTCCAACGCTATGGAAACACATAACCCCCATAAACCTGAGCTCCTGAGCCCAATACTGCCCTATATTCTGGCTTCCTGAGATTAAAACAGTAAAATAACATAGGTACCAAATGACAAGTTATTACAAGCGTTGTGAAAGTTAGCTTCAGTCTAAAGCTAGATCTAAGAAAGTGGGATTCACTGATTCTTTGTATACCCGGGATACAGCTAGAGGATAGCATTGAATCATGGTATACCTGAAAGACAGTTTTGTAAGGTAAAGGCCAATTCCTTGTGTGCACACTATTTTGGGGCAATTCTAAACAATTTATAAAAAGTAACAAAAAAGCTTGGATTTTTTTATTATTTTGAAATGGAAGGAATGCATATCAATGCAAAGAGGTGCTACTATAAGAGCGTAGCTACACAACTTGCTTTATCATATCCCCTAAGACTTGTGAGCATACTATTATGGGGGAATTCTCAACAATTTATAAACAGTAAAAGCTTGGATTTTTAAAACTATTTTGAAATTGAAGGAATGCATATCAATGCAAAGAGGAGCTACTACAAGAGCGTAGCTACACAACTAGCTTTATCCTATCTCCTTATTTCCAAAGCAAGTAGAACAGAGCAGTACTGAGATGAAGACGTGTGCGGCATGGTGGGAAAAAGGTTAATCCAGAAAGCTCCGAGGAAAAGGCTTGTGGAATACGATCATTTCTCTGGAAAGATTCCTCAGCTTCGCTTGATCTGCTTGCTGCCATTGACCAGCGGAACTCGCTCCTCGTCCTCCTCGACGAACAGCCGCGACTCTTTGCTGGGCCTGAGAAAACAAACAAAAAACAAGAGGCATAAATGTTGTATTCAGACAAACTGCTTGAAATTTAAATACTATAGTTTGCTCTACAAGGATAAAACAAACTCTCAAAACATAACCTTCTGTGTCAAATCCCAGCTGGGCCGACAGGCGCTGAGTTGAGTTGAGCTGAGTTGGTTTTAACGTCCAACATCAGCACTATATAGGCTATATTGTGGAGGGGCCCCAAGTCTAACGTCTGATACAATTTTATGTTCTGCCACACATGAGACAGGGCGGAGATGCCATGACTCCTGTCTCAGCCGGTCACATTTCGGACAGAACTTACAATTTGCCTGAGCCCCTGTCTGCGTTTGTCATCGATCCGCAAGTCAGTGCTTACCTTTGTTGCACCCCCCCCACCCCCCTATTCAGAGACAGTTCATAGGATCATAAGAATAAGCGAACGACGAGACTCTTAACTCACCTGAGCCCCCTCCTGCGTTTGTCGTTGACCCGCAAGTCTGTACTTACGTTTGTTGCCCGATTACAACCCCCCACACACACACACACCTCAATCCTCATATTCAGAGACAATTCATAGGATCATAGGAATAAGCGAACGACGAGACTTTGAACGTATCTGAGCCCCCTTCTGCGTTTGTCGTTGACGCACAAGTCTGCGCTTAAATTTGTTGCCCCATTCTCCTCCCCCCCTCCCCCTATCTTGGTCCTACTATTCATAGAATCATAGTAATAAACGAAAAATGAAACTCTTAACATACCTGAGCCCCCTCCTGCGCTTGTCGTTGACGCGGAGATCCGTCCCCTCGTCGTCCATCACATCTAGCAGCTGCTGCTCGTAGTTCGAGTCGATCGGCCCGATGGAGATGTCGCGCACAGCCCGGAACTGGCCGCAGTTGTTCAGGTGCTCGTTCTCCAGGCGGAAGAAATTCCACACGAATCTCCTAGAAGGGAGAAGGGTGAGGGGACATTCCACTGTAAGTGTAAGCACTATTTAAGTACTAAAGGAAACTAAGTCTAAACTACAGTGACTTGATAAGACTTTAACTGCACTGCCAGGTGTAAGAGCACTTCCATACGCCCCTTTTTTCTCTTCAACACCTCGCGCGTGGTCCAGGGGTAGAACATCGGCTTCCGACGCAAGAGGTCCTGAGTTTGAATCCTGGCTGTTGCGTTCACTACTGGTTGGGTCGGTGTCAGTATAATGTGACCGACTGAAACAGGAGTTAGGGTATCTCCGCCCTGTCTCGTGTGTGACAGCACATAAAATTGTCAGACGTCCGTCTTGGGGCCCGTCCACAATCCTATATAGTGCTGCTGTTGGACGTTAAACTAACCCAACCAACCAACCTCGGTGAAATGTACTGGTTTAATGACATCCACAACATTTCTTTCTTTTATAACAAAATCCATTATAGGCGACGTGACTTGGGCGCGATTGAGCTAAACGTAATGCTATATTATGCTTTACTGCTGTGATAACCGTCACTCACCTGAAGACTTCCAGCAGAGAGAGACAAGTCCTGAGGATTGTGCCTGGGAAATACCCGCCCTCCACAACAGACACAGTCAACGTCCAGGCAAAACGCAGTACAAAGTCCTCCACCATCGCCGCGTAGTAGTAGAACTGGGGAGAGAGTGACGTTGTGGAAATATGGTGAGAGGTGGAGAGGTGTTTTTTTAAGTGTTTCGAACGAAAAAAAACAACGAAAAACTTTGAGAATAATAATCATGTCTTAACAATTATTATCTTGAAAGTCCTCCACCATCGCCACGTAGTAGTAGAACTGGGGAGAGCGGCGTTGTGGAAATATGGTGAGAGGTGTTCTTTTAAGTGTTTCGAACGAAAAAAACAACGAAAAATTTTGAGAACAGTAATCACGTCTTAACAATTATCTTGAACAGGTTTTTGTGATAAAAAAAACACAACCCAAATCATATAGTCCGTTACCTACACTGATTTTTATTACTGTTTTTTTTCCCCAATTGTGATATGACTAAAAAACATGGAATTTAACTTGTTCCAGCTATAGGTTTGTCTTTATTTAAACTTCAAATGTTATAGGAACTCTAATCTTAATTAACATCTAAGATTAAGTCGATGTTAGTACAATAAACTACAAAAAAATAAACAAAAACAAAAAATTCCAATAACAACTAAAACCTAACAAATATAAAATAACACATTTTTTTTGCTGTGAAATGTCGCTTCGTAGCTTAACTCCTTCATTGCTAGAGACGTTTTGCTTCACAAGATAGTCAATTAATTAACACGTTTATATCATTATTCTCTCTCTATCGTCATTTGGTTTTGTTCGGTTTGGTTTGGTTTTAACGTCCAACATCAACACTATATAGGCTATATTGTGGACGGGCCCCAAGACGGACGTATGACAATTGTATGTGCTGCCACACACGAGACAGGGCGGGGATACCATGACTCCTGTCTCAGCTGGTCAGAATGATCGCAGGAAAGACACCCACTTTGTATGCGTAGACGACCTCCTCTCGCAGGCCCTTGTTCTCGCCGGCGTTTTTATCCACGAGTCCCCAGTCCATCTTGATGTCCCAGACGTAGGTGTAGCAGGAACTCAGGACAGCAGAGGCCACCCACAGATAGAAAAACACGGTCGACTGTCGGTGCTCGTCGCCATACAACTCTGCAAACAACACGGGAGCAGGAGAATTATGGGGGTCTTAAGTAACATCTAGGATTTAAGTTGATTTTTGTACAATAAACTATACCCAAAAAAACAACAAACAAACAAAAAAATTCCAATAACAGTTAAAGCCGAACAAGTTTAAGATCACATATTTTTTTTTGCTGTAAAACGTTGCTTTTTAGCCAAAATCATTCATCGCTAGAGAACTATGAGTTGAGTTTAATTGAGCTAACATCAGCACCTTATAGGCTATATTGTGGACATGCCCCAAGTCTAACGTCTTGACAATAAAAAAAAAGAAGAGATTTGAGAATTTTAGATAAAGAAATAATAAATTACAAAATGATTGATTCCTCTTAAACTTTTTTTTTATAGCATTTAAAAACTGAGCTGTTGAAAGAAAGATCAAGTTTAATCAATCTTACAAGTAACCCAATATTAACACAAAAAACAAAACAAAAAAAAAGCTTTCAAATATTTTTGTTTGCTCTAAATTGATTAACATCCTGAAAGTTTAAAGTAACTCCAAATTTTAGAAGGTCTAAGTCGATTAATTCCATGTAAATCTCTTTACAAACTTTGCACACAAAAAAACTACAACTCTGTACTGTTTAGGAACCCAAAAAACGTCTTAATCTTCACTCGACAATTTTAAAAAAACTGGGTAACTCAGCCAGCCGACCCAGCCAGTATGATTCAAACTCACCGACTTGTATCTTGTAGATCGTGGAGAAGATGACGACGAAAAACGTGGTGGAGTATTTCCCAGCATTCCATATGTGCGGCTTGACACACTTTGTGTCCATGTAACGCCGCAGGCACTGAGCAAACCTCCACCAGGCAGGCAGGCAGGAAACCACGGCGCGGATACCGTAGATGTTTTTGGTACACACATGGGGCTCTGGGAGACAGACAGGAGGTTTGTTAAGGAGGGAATGGAGAGAGGAAATGGATGGGGCGGAGAGGATCGAGAGAGGGGGAGAAGGAAAGAGAGAGAGAGAGAGAGAGAGAGAGAGAGAGAGAGAGAGAGAGAGAGAGAGAGAAAAAAA
>RQTK01000914.1:23614-53214 GCA_003991915.1 Elysia chlorotica
TCTGAAATTGGAACTAGTCAATTGTAACAACGAGCCCTTGAAATAAAGAGGGTCATTTCTCCTTAGGCAACTTATGATCAATATGAATTATGAATTAGTAATTCACATACTTTATCTACTGCTTTAGTGAATCTAATAGCTTGATTCTTTATTATTATGAGTATATGCTGCATACTATTTACGTCTACATTTCTTCTTATGTATATTGTTTGGTTAAGATTTAACTTTTAATATTTAATTTTTAATTGCATGCTGATTGATATGATGTATGCATATTTAGTGTATCCACTGTGAAGCGCTTTGAGATTTTAAAAAATTTTTTGAAATTGAAAGCGCTAAATAAATGTAATTTATTATTATATAAGATTTACAGATTATTCACAGGTGTGAATACCAGGAATTCATGGTTTTGGTAATGAATAATGCAAGTGAAACAAAAACATCATTTTCTAGGGAAGTCAGTTGTAAAAAAAAAAAAAAGTGTTTATTCCAAGACAAACTGATTAATGAGGGCCATGTCCTGAACCCCTCGGATATAATCATTTTGTTTGTTTTTATTGTAACATTCATTCTTAAAACAGGTTACATTTTCCCCACATGAGTATGAAGGAGCTAGACGGTATAGACTCAGAGATTGATTTTGACAGTGCAGTCAATCAGAATACTACTGTAGGTTGAGGAAAACACCCAGAAATTAGAGTGAAAGATAAACTAAGGAAAAAAAGACAAATGAACTTATTAATATATTATTATAAATAATTATGTTTACAAATATTGATAGAGAATAATAAATTAAATATAAAAACGTAATGAAAATAAAATAATTCAAACATCAAGACAGTCAAAAAGACCTTGAACACAACCTGATCTAAAATCATAAACCTATTGAACCTATCCTTTGTTCCACCCAATAGCTATACAGTGGAACCCACTAGGATAATCCTATAGACGACAGCCTAAGAGTTTATTTAATTCCAAATTTAAAATGTTAAACAGTGTCTGTAGGGTAAAATAAACAAAAAAAGTTAGTGCATTAGAAATAATTTACTTTAAGCCATGGTTTATCTTATACAGTGTTAATCTTATAAATGCTGATTTCACTGTAATGCTCTTAAGAATAACTTCTAGCCCTGGAAACCTAGACTACAGCACTTATTGAAACTTTGTTCCAGTGATTTTTTTGTAAAATTATTTAAACCGTATATAAAAGCTTCCTGTAAAATTCAGGGCCGATAGTGTAACTTATCGATGGATTAAATTCAAATCATTATTACATGAAAAGCGCAACAACAACAAAATTAAGAAATGAAGTCCGAATGACATAACAGGCAGCTGAAGGGTCTTAAAAACATAAAAACATGAACAAGTCAATAATGAAACTCTCAATATGATAAAAAAACAAAGAAATTAACTCGAAGCCAATTAATATTAAGCTTGAAATGGCAAGGTTCTAAAGAAAATCAATGGACTTAGAACCATCTCATGTTAAGCTCGGAACTACTTACTAAAAATATCCTGAAAATGTTTATGTACTACAAATGTAGAAAGACAAATTTTAACAATTGTTGAGAGAGACAAAGGAGAAAAAAAAAAGCAAAATAAAAACGTTTCAGTCCACAGATCATTGAACTCATTCTCCTTCCCCACGTGATAGTTTAGAAAGGGTAAAAAAAAAATGCCAACCTCAATAACTACAATTTATCGGGATACAATGTAGCGTGACGGAAAATTACTTTCATATCATGAAGTAGGACGCGCATAGAGTACCACCTTTCTGTGGTGGTTATGCGCGATATAATTGATATAATGTATTATTATTATTATAGGGCATATGTTTCAACAGCCAAAGCCGTTTGTCTTTTCTTGCAATAGATAATTTATTCTGATAAAATTTTAAGTTTGAGGAGGTGGCAAGACTTGTAGTAGAGAAATAAATGACTTGGGGACCCACAATTATTTAAGTATAGCCATACTTTTTACTCCTATATCTTTTGCCCTACAGTTAATCCCCATTTACACTAGTCAAAATTCTGTTTCAACAATATTTAAACTACAGTAATATATATATTTTTTTACTCTCCCTGTAACAAAAAAGCCTTAGTTTCCCACTAAACAGATTGGAGTAAAAAAAAAAAAACAAAAAAACCAGCGATAGGAACTCACTGTTGTCTCCCAGCCATTCCACCTCAAAGGCGTAGTAGCAGATGAGGAACTCAAAATCCAGCAGCACCGTAACGAGGCTGTTCAGCTGATCGGCCAGCCAGAAATCGGCAAACCCTACGTGGTTGTACGGGGCTGTGAAGATTCGCCACTGAATCACGAGAAAATAGGATTACGTTTATGTTCTTTCAATTATGTGAACTGGGCGAGGGAAATGCATATTAATTGTAAAACCAATATAAAAAATTGTACAGTTTAGTCAACATTATTTTAGTTTTTACAGATAAAAATAATTTTCCCTGTAGAATTTTTGCTTAGTCCTTCCAGTCCCTAGGAAAGTCATCTGGTGGGCACTGAGGAAACTTGGTGTAGAGGAGTGGACTGTGCGTCTGGTCCAGGGCATGTATGCAAATGCACGGAGTCAGGTCCGGGTAGGTGACGGTTACAGTGAAGAGTTCGAGGTGAAAGTTGGAGTCCACCAAGGTTCTGTACTCAGTCCACTGCTGTTTATCGTCGTTCTTGAAGCCCTTTCTCGTGAATTCCGATCTGGTGTCCCCTGGGAGGACCTTTATGCTGACGACCTAGTCATCATAGCGGAGTCACTTGAGGAATGTGTCAGTAGGCTGTTGACGTGGAAGGAAGGTATGGAGGAAAAGGGTCTGAGAGTGAATGCAAGGAAGACCAAGATCATAATCTGCGATAATAACCTGGATCTTCTCCAGAACTCAGGCGAGTTCCCCTGTGCTGTCTGCTGCACTGGTGTAGGTAGCAATTACTCTCCCTGTAACAAAAAAGCCTTAGTTTCCCACAAAACAGATCGGAGTAAAAAAAAACAAAAAAAAAAACAAACAGCGATAGAAACTCACTATTGTCTCCCAGCCACTCCACCTCAAAGGCGTAGTAGCAGATGAGGAACTCGAAATCCAGCAGCACCGTAACGAGGCTGTTAAGCTGATCGGCCAGCCAGAAGTCGGCAAAGCCTACGTGGTTGTACGGGGCTGTGAAGATGCGCCACTGCATTGAGAGAATAGAAGATTACGTTAATATTCTTTCAATTATGTGAATTGGGCGTCGGAAATGTATAGAAATTTAAAACCAATATAAAAAAATTCTACAGTTTAAGGCAACATTACTTTAGTTTTTACAGCTGAAATTAATGTCTCCTCTAGTACTTTTGCTTAGAACAGTAACATACAACCATTACATTGTTCATGTTACAAATAGTTTTGCTAAGCTTATTCACTGTAAATTAGTATACAAAGCGCTAGAAATCAACACAAGTCTATTTGCTAAACTGTGAAGTAAAACATAATATCCACTTCAGGCCTAATTTTTCTAGAGAGATTTTTCCAGTAAGCCATTCAGTCTTAACTCCACTCAGCATCTTTGATCGATCCATACTTAGACTCATGTTTGACACACAGTCTCTTATCACAAACAATTTATCCATATCAACATGAACTGGTACAAGATAAATGTAGGATGTTGATTCTTTTAAATCAATCAATTTTGATAACATTAAATTTCAATCAGTTGATTTTTTTTAAACAATTAATTATGATACCATTAAATTCCAATCACCTCTAAATTCATTTCTAACATTTCGACTCCTATAATTTTCATAGAAAAAATAGGACACCTCACAATCATTTGCATATTATATTTAAATTTTCATTCAATTTTGGCTCTTCGCTACCTGATGTTTGTACCATTTCAGAGAGAAGAAATTTTCATGCTCACCAATATCCTCAAGAGCCACATCCGCGCTCGGTAGTAGAAGAAATTGAAGGGGATGATGAGGATGATGATGAGGAACGCGACGAAGACGAGGGGCATCGCCATTGGGGGAATCCCCAAAAACTCGCTGTACAGGTAGGACAGGACGCTCAGGGCCCACACCACCCCGAGGAACGATGCCAGCTGGGGAGACAGAGAGAGAGAGAGAGAGAGAGATGGGTTAATTTCATTGATGTAGTAAGTTTGAATTTAATATTATATTTCGTAAACATAATATGGTTATTTTTCTTTTGTAATTGTGATAATGGAAATTGCTAATTGCTAAGCACATTGAGCATGATCGTTCATGGAAGTGCGCTATATAAATGGTAGGGGGTGAAACCGCAAGGTCTTGAATCACAGACCTCCTGCATCGGTAGCCAATGTTTTACCCCAGGCCTGCCATGCCCCCAAAAGAATAAAATAGATCCTTACCAAAAACGAAAACAAAAAAATAAATAAACAAAACAAAAATTTGAATTCAAATTAAATCCAAGAAAAAAGTGATTCCATAGAAATCCTTCATACATTAAAAAGATATAATAATTAAACTAAAAAAAACAACAAAGAAGACCAACAAAAAACTCCAATAAAATAAAAGAACTATTACAATGATGAAAATTATTAATTTATCATAATTTCTATGAGCTCTTACCTCAAGAATCTGGCCATGAGAGAGAGTTCTAACCTCAAGAATCTGGCCATGAGAGAGATGGTTGCGAGGGTCGATCTCAAAGATAAGGACATGGTTGACCCCAGATGACCTCCAGCCATAGGTGTTGACCCCCAGGAGGAAAAGGTCAAAGATCACGAGGAACGTCCCTCGGTACATCTGGTGGGCCGGCTCCCAGTCCTTGGAGCGATCGATGAAGATTCCTGGAAGAGAGAGGTTGCAAGAATGAGCACATAGGGTTTTGCAACTGTCACATCTTAGTAGCTAACAGCTTGAATTAAAGACTTTGTATCCCCATATCTACCAGTCCTTGGAGCGGTCGATGAAGATTCCTGGAAGAGAGAGGTTGCAAGAATGAGCACATAGGGTTTTGCAACTGTCACATCGTAGTAGCTAACAGCTTGAATTAAAGACTTCGTATCCCCATATCTACCAGTCCTTGGAGCGATCGATGAAGATTCCTGGAAGAGACAGGTTGCAAGAATGAGCACATAGGGTTTTGCAACTGTCACATCGTAGTAGCTAACAGCTTGAATTAAAGACTTCGTATCCCCATATCTACCAGTCCTTGGAGCGATCGATGAAGATCCCTGGAAGAGAGAGGTTGCAAGAATGAGCACATAGGGTTGCAACTGTCACATCGTAGTAGCTAACAGCTTGAATTAAAGACTTTGTATCCCCATATCTAACAGTCCTTCGAGCGATCGATGAAGATTCCTGGAAGAGAGAGGTTGCAAGAATGAGCACATAGGGTTTTGCAACTGTCACATCGTAGTAGCTAACAGCTTGAATTAAAGACTTTGTATCCCCATATCTACCAGTCCTTGGAGCGGTCGATGAAGATTCCTGGAAGAGAGAGGTTGCAAGAATGAGCACATAGGGTTTTGCAACTGTCACATCGTAGTAGCTAACAGCTTGAATTAAAGACTTTGTATCCCCATATCTAACAGTCCTTGGAGCGATTGATGAATATGCCTGGAAGAGACAGGTTGCAAGAGTGAGCACATAGAGATGCAACTGTCACATCGTAGTAGCTAACAGCTTGAATTAAAGACTTTGTATCCCCATATCTACCAGTCCTTGGAGCGGTCGATGAAGATTCCTGGAAGAGAGAGGTTGCAATAGGGTTGTAAGTGTCACATTGCGGTAGCTAACAACTTGTCTTAAGACTCCTTATTTGTATGGCTTAAGACTTTGTATCCCCAGTCCTTGGAGCGATCGATGAATATGCCTGGAAGAGAGAGGTTGCAAAAAAGAGCACATAGAGTTGTAAGTGTCATGCTCCATAGAAACTAAAGATGTTCAACGAGCTCATTTATCAGATATGAAAAGGTGAAATGACCCTTCAGAATATGACTTAGGTTAAAGAAAATATAAAAAGTCATATTATATTAACAACTACCACGAGTCTCAAATAAATGTATATACATACGCTGTGATGCAATTGAGTCCGTCAAGGAGAAAATTGATGATAACTTGTAGAAACGAAAATTTCAGAGTATTAACATAGTCATTTTTTAGGTTTATTTTTTTAAATGGGAAATGCCACGACTGGAAAAAATTACTCACCAGAAACAAGAAGAACAACAAAGAGAATCAGAAACATGCCGCTAAACAATCCAGTTTTAAAATTGGTCCAGGGAAGATTCTAAAAAAAAAAAAAAAGAAAAAAAAAGCAATGACAATGGCATGATACATTAGCATTGCTGATTAAGATAATTTATCAAAAAACGAAAAACAACCAAGAAATTAAAACAAATTGGTACATTTAATTTTAACTTTACCATGAGATAGATCTTGATCTAAAAATGCATTGATATGGCAATACCAAAATCACATATCTCTGAGATATAACATCATGCTAGCCTTGTGACAATATGTAAACTATCATAGAATATAACAAAAAATTTCAACTGGATCAATATTTTATTACTGTAGCTTATCAAGTAAAATGGTATAGGATTGTGAATCACAATAGATAATCTTTTGATCCATCTTTAATGAACAATGACCTGCCAACTACTGACAATCCTTAAATTTAGACAAAATTGTCGTCACTGTGAGAAAGCAGCTTTTACCTCATCTCCGAGTGGAGGAACTCGCAGCCTCTTCATGGCGCGCGATCTGTCGCCGCCCTCCAGCTCACTCGTCACACTTTGCTGGGAAAGGGAAACATTATTGGAGAACAATGAGGATAATTCCTACACTCACACATCATTTATTAACCCTGAGTAAAAACCTGGAAGCTCAGTACTGATCTGCATCCTGTCTTTTAAGCTAAAAATAGGAAAATAACACAGGTACCAATTGAAAGACCATTAAAGCAATGAGGATAATTCCTACACTCACACAGTCACAGATCACATTATTAACCCTGAGATAAGAAACCTGAGCTCAAAACTGATCTGCATCCTGGTCTCTTGAGCTAAAAATAGGAGAACAATATAGGTGCCAAATGAAAGACCATTAACTCACAGATTACATCATTAACCCTAAGATAAGAAACCGGAGCTCAATACTGATCTGCATTCTGGCCTCTTGAGCTAATAATATGAAAATAACACAGGTACCAAATGAAAGACCGTTACAAGCAAGGTTAAAGTTTAGTTAGATTAAAAGTTTGATCTGATAAAGTGGGACCCCTTTATGCACGGTATACCCAGTATAGAGGAAAAAAAGGTAGCAGTTGATTTCTGAAATATGACGTCAACAACGAGGCTATATTGTGGACATGGAGATAGGATATAGAGCTACTAAGTGAGCTAATATACGCTATAAAAATGTCATTTATCATTATAATAATAATAATAATAATAATAATAATAATAATAATAATAACAATAATAACAATAATAACAACAACAATAATAATAATAATACATGGCATTTATAATACATCTCCCTAAATTCACAGAAAAAGCGCATATCAACACCCTTTCAAATTGTCTCTTGCACTTTACATTATATTGTTTATAAATTAAAAAACAACCAACCAAATAATACTCACTGAAAGAAGTGTCAAGGAAATTTCGATTCATGATGATTTTAAAACTATAAAGAATAATGAATAATTCCCGATTCATCCGAAAATTCAGCAACTAATTTTGAAAGAAGAGTCGGCGTAAAACCAAGGCCACAGACCTTATCGTGCTTCTTCAAGATCTTGCGGAAGCCTGTGAAGTTGAGGGTCTGGTAGTTCTGCAGTAGCACCAGGCTGAGGTAGAACTCGGAGAAGGCCAGTTTGAGGTCGTGGAGTTTACGCATGGACATGACCACTTGGCCTTTCACCTCCTTGTCCTGCACGGAGAGATTAGATAGAAACAAAAAATTAAAGGTGGTTGTTGTTCAGTTCAGTGGTCTCTGAGCTTCCACTTTTTTGCCTAACACCAGTAACAGGGTATTTTCAAAAGAGTCTTTCAGTTTTCCCACAAACTATTGATTTTGAGATAAAACAAAAAGGCATGTAGCTGTGCTAAGGTTGAATACAAAGTGTTGGCAAGATCAGGTCCCAGAGGAAGCAATTGTTGTCTAAGTTGATCAAGACTAGAGCATTTGAACAGTGTGTGCTCCAGTTTCCAAATTCCCATCACATTGTCACGATTGTGGACACAGACAAAATTAAATAAAAATTTGCCTGAAGTTGTGGTGTGAAGTTTAAAGATAAAGTTTATCAATTTATAACCCTTAGACCAACAAATTAGCATGTTTAAAACCATCATTTTCCTTTTCTAGGAACCAAAATGATATAAATATCAAATCCATCAAAGCATTTCCATTTAAAAAAGAAAAAGGAGAAAATATGTTTAATGAACAAAACAAACAATGAATCTTTAAAAACATGTAAATAATTATATCCGCAAACTTCTGAGCAACAAAATAAAATCTGCTCAGTGTCATAGGTCTATGAAACAAACTACGCCCAGCAGATTTTCATCTTGCTTACATAATAGTCTATCTCACAGATAGACAAAAATAACACTGACCCCCCAAAACAATCTGTGAATAATTCCCCATATCTATCTTGTATATAAAAAACTTCAAAATTGCAATTAATTTCAAAATCACCTACAGTAAATACAAAAAAGCAAAAAAAACAGGGTATTTTCAAAACTGTCTTCTGGTTTTCCCCCCAAAAAACTACTGATTTTGAGATAGACCATTCATTATGCTAGCAAGGTGACAACTAATTTACCTTGAACAGCTGGATGTTGGCCATGCTACGTCGACGCCGCAGTTCTGCGTGTCTCTGGTGATGTTGCTGGTGGTGGTTGAGGAAAACCTGCAGCTCTGCTTTCAGTGACGCACATTTCCGGTTGGCCTCGGACAGTTTTTCTACAAAACAAAACAAAAGTGCTGACGTTGTTATGAGGACCTTTATTGTCCATGTAAAATTGGCATGAGTCATTTTCACTACTTTTTAGATAATCAATAAAAAAAGGTTTATTTTCTTATTTCTGCTTCAAATGGGACACTTTTGTAAGACAGTTTGTAATAAGATAAAGCAACGCATAGTCCCACTTATGCCATAAATGTAGCACTGAGGCAATATAACTGGAAAGATAACAGTTTTACTATTCTTGATCCACAAGTTTTAAGTTTGTGACTCTTTTATTGTATTATTTCTACACATTTCCAATAACTCTCTCCTCTCAGTTGATCATTGAACAAAGTTCACTCTATACTTAAAAAAACAGGGAGGCAAGATGATAAAATGAAAGAGAAAAAGAAGAAGAAGAAGAAAAGAAGAAGAAGAAGAAGAAGAAGAAGAAGAAGAAGAAGAAGAGAGGATAGGAAAGAGACAGGCCCCAAATTATGACTGGAGAAGAGAAAAACATGAAAACATACCTAGGAAGAAAGTGTTGATTTTAGCCAGTTCCTTGTCGCAAAACTGAAAAAATTTCTCTTGAAATCGGGCAAAATAACGCTGGATGGTGCTTGCATCCGTGACTGAAAATAAAAGATAACGATAATCAGTAAAAAATACAATTAAATAATCCATAGGAACTAAGATATATTTTGAAAAAAAAAAGAAAAAAAAGGGGGGGCGGGGTGTGAAATAGAAAAAAGGCATTAAAAGGCTTCACCACAATAGTTTCAAAAGAGCCAATCGATATGTTCGGTTGTGGGTACTATATTCAAAAAGTAATTCTTACCCTCTGAGAGCAAGGCAAAGAGTTTTTGTGCCCAGCACATTCCTCTTATAAATCTCAATGTTTTTAAGTAAAACAAAAATTAACTTACAACAGATATTCGAGAAAAAAAAAATTATAAACATTATTTAAAATTGATGATATTGCCTCTTTCAAGTTACCCATACACTGACATCAGGAAAAAAATAGAGAGACAACTAACCGTAACAAAGAGTCTTTCCTTAGATGATTAATCTTAAATAAAAAAAAAGTATAAAAAAAGCCAAATACAAGATACAACATCTTCTACTATATATAAAGCAAGCATTAAGGAAACAGTTTATAGGTTAAACAACTACATGAAAATGGAACTCTAAATAAATTTTTATTCGACACTTAGCTCCTACAGACCATCAGGTGAAGGCGCTTGTTCCTGGGCATCATAAAGCATTTCCTTCATCAGCTGGGGGAAAAATGTCGATTGGTTTGGATAGTTAGAGTTGCATTTACTTTAAAATTAGCTGTTTTGAATGGATCATTTGAAAAACAGTTGTTTTAACAAGATACATTTTAAATGTTTTGATAGTTTATTTTACATTATGTCAAAACTGTTTAAACAAAAACGGCTATTGATCTTCCAGTGTAATAACTGAAAATCTACAAAAATATAAATAACAAAAAAGCTTTCTGAATTTGATTCTGTGCCTTTACAACCAATTTTTTTTTTCCTGCCATTTCTTCTCTCTGAAAGAATCGTCTTAAAATCCTTTTTTTCAAATACATCGTTAAAAGTTACTTATTTTTCTTTTTTTACAGATTTCAGTAAAGTTGCAAATGATTGACCACTATAATCTGGATTGTAGATTAACTATTTACCCCTAAAACAATCAATCAAAATTTTTGTTTTTCCTTGACCTTACCTCATACTGAATGTACTGTTTTCTCCATTCTGGGGTGATATGAGCACCCAGATGCTCTGCAAACTTCATTGTTCTTGTTCCTCTATCAGTCTCCTTCTCATCAAAAAAGTCTTAGCATCCAATACTCGCTTCTTGTAAAACTAAAATAAAAGGATACAAATAATCAAACAAGAACATTACAATAATAATATATTTAGAGAAAAATATAAAGGCAAGTAAAAAATTCTTTTAAAACTATTGTTAAATTTTTGTTCATTACACTTATGAGATAACACCCTTGTATGTAATCCCTATGTTTAATTGTAGGCTATATTATACAAACACCCTTGTATGTAATCCCTATGTTTAATTGTATATTATACATTCTTTCAAAATTTGAAAATTTATCACAATCATTTTTTATTTTAAAGACTAACATATATTGCAGCAGCACCCCAAAAGCTTTGCAGATAAAAAGAATGGTAGCTGTGAATTTCAAACACTATAGATTTGTACACCTCACCAAAGAAGAATTGCTGAATAGTTCGATTTTATTATAATAGATTGAGAATGCTCCATAAGAAGCAAAAATATCTCAGAATGCAGATCCCCTATCACAAATTAGACAGCACGTGTATCCATATAGACTAGATAAAGTTTTTTTTAATCCAATTTATCTGTTCAAAATTATCTAAAACCCACAATCCTACGTTTTAGAAGCTCTTCGTTACACTGCTACTGCACCAACACACTGTGGTGAAAGGAAAAAAAAACCACAATTACTCCACAGATCTAAAGAAACTTGTACCAATAAACATTGAGAGTTCAGGAATGCCTAGAGATATCTAGATCTAGATCTATCAACTATCTAGATTTCCATCTGCGCGTTTAGCCTTCTAACTAGAATCTAGATCTTTGTAGTCTCTAGGATCCAGAGGTCCTTAGATTATGTGAATTGCAGTAACTAAAAATCTCTATCTTTGTCTCTCACACTCGCTTGCTCTGTCTGTCTGTCTGTATGTCTCTCTACATCTCTCTGCCTCCCTCTCTATTCTCTCTTCAGTTTGACTGACTCCCATTGTAATCGAATCCAGCCCTCGAATCCCACCCAACAAGCCATTTGATCGCCCACAGGTTAGGGACCACAAAACTCAAGGAGTGTCTAAGTTTACATTTGATGACAGATTAAAACGATCTAATATAGATCTAATCTAGATCTGGTATCAACTGTGGATCTCTTTAGTCTCTAGGATCTAGACTTTATATTTACAGAGGTCTTTAGATTATGTGAATTGCAGTAACTTACAAACCCCTTATACATGAATAATTAGCGAGTAATTTATGCCATGTTTGGTCTGCTCCGTGGGCCTCTTTTAGACAATCACTGCTAATCCTGGAAGTAAACAAACCTGGGATCCTGTCAATGTGTTGGTGGATTCTCTCAATCTACAGTAATGTCAACACACAACTTGGCCCAGCATGTAATCTCATCTGCATAAGAATAGTGTGTGACCAGCACCTTTATGAGTACAAAAAGAGATCTACACCTGCATATAGCTTACATTAGATTCGGGATTTAACATAGATCTAGATCTAGATTAGACATCTAAATTCTAAAACCAAGACCAGTGCAATTTGCTTCCATTGTTTAGTTTTGTTGTTGGAAATGGATATTCGAGCCTACAGTCGTGTGAATAATCCAAGGGGGCTCGAAAATAAGCAATCTTCAAAAGAAATAACTTCCCAACGTAGTGAGAATACGAATAAAAGGTTTTGGTCGTTGATGAATTGAAAAAAATTATTTCACACAAAGAACAAAGACGACAAAAGTCGCAATATGACAAGAAAGATGGACGAGTATAATGTACGATCTTCATTCCAATATTGAGAAGGTCAATGTACTGGTTTTTAAGATGGTCGTGGAAAAAAAGGCGACACGATTTAGAATAGCCAGTGGGAAGTAAGGTGAAACAAAATATCTAGCCTTATGATTAATCGTGTCTAATTAAAAAACAACAACAAAAAAAAACAGACATGTGACTAACCAACTGCTTTGTGTCACTATCTGCCTTATCAATCGGTGGTACTGGTAGCCATGTTTTCTTGGTGGTATAGTTGTTTAGGCTATCGTAGGTGGTTCTCTGTCATCCATTGCGTTTCCGCCCTTCTATTTTACCACAAGCATCTGTTTCTCTATCCCATTCTTCCTATACCTATGTCCCAGGAATTTCATTTGTCTCTTTCATATTGTTCTTAGTAGCGATCGTTTGTGTCCTGTCAATAATTACATAACTTCTGTGCTGGTTTTTCTCTCTGTCCATTATGCTTATAACCCTTAGGAGGAACCACACTTCCGCAGCTTCCAGACTCCTCGCTGTGTCCAGCATTCACATCTATACAAAAAGTACTGACCAAACATAAATGCTTTCAGAGTGTTGATTTTGGTGCTGGTAAAACAATACTTTTTGTAAAAGAGCCGCAGGCAACATTTTATAATATCTTACTCTGTTATGTTAAGTCGAGGAGCACATACAGCACACGTGTGTCACGCTATACTGACCAGTGGGGGAAAATATATGAAAACAAAACAACAAAAAAAACAACCGAGGATTGAATAGCAACTTGCTGCTCTATCCCTTGGGCCGGGGTTCGAACTGGCTCAAGCACTGGTCTCCAAATCGGGAGATCTCTGACTCGAAACCCAAGATGGTTCAAGAATTAATTTTTGTTCTCTATTGGTTATGTCTGTATCAGTGAAATGTGACCGACTGACACATGAGTTTCACCGCATTGTCTCATGAGTGGCAGCACATGAAATTGACAGGCGTCAGTGTTGGGGCCAGTCTACAATACCAGCCTACTTGTATAATATTATAGTCTGAAGGTGGACGTAAATTAATCAAATCAACTTAACTAAACCTCGTCCCCATAGGCAGATGTTAAAATATAGCAGCCATAATAATTATTCTTCATTCATTCATTAAATACCGGGCCTATATCACACATAGGTGATCATGGCAAACCACTTATCTCTTTGTTCAGACAACTTTTGTCTTTATTGGTTGTCCATCTGTTTATTTAAATAGGTTATTCCGTTTCTACCTCTATTTCTTTTCCCATCTATTTTTCCAATTGAGGCTGAATTTTTTTTTACTTTTTTGTTGATTTAGATGTCCTGCAAATTTCATTTGTCCTTTCGTACATATTTTATCAAACATCTAAATATTTTAGCCTTATCTAGCACATCTTCGTTAAATATCTTGTCCTTCTATGGTATTCTTAGTATTTTTCTAATAAACCACATTTCTGTTGCTTCAAGTCTTTTTTTTTTTTTTTAATATCATTTGCTATTATCAAACTTTTACAAACATACAAAAGGGTTGACCAAACATTTGTTTTGAGAAACCCGTAGTTTTGTTCCTAATCCTATATTTTTGGTTAAGGTTTTTTGTTGTTTGTTGAGAATTGCGCCCATTTTATTAAGTGTGCCATTGGCTCTTGCAATTCTTCTCTTTACTTCATTGAAAGATTTACCATCAGATGTTAACATGATTGTATCCTAGATATTTAAATCTTTCAATTTATTTTATCTTTTCTTCTTTGCTAAACACATTCTTTCTTCTTTGCATTCAGTAATAATTCTTTTTTTCTTTTTCCACTCTCTGCTACTACAATATCCAAAAGTGACTACAGATTTTTTCAGATCCAGCAATTATAACTGTATCATCTGCATATCAGATCTTATTTATATTTCCTCCATTAACCTTCATGACTGGACTGTCATTTATAGTCATTAGTATTGTTTCGATACATACATTGAAAAGACAACGATCTGGTGACATATTTGACCAATCGTGGGTAACGACTCGAAGACCTTATGATTAAGAGACCAACACTCTACCACTTGAGCCATTTCGCCTACCAGTTGTAACATAATTATGTCGAAGGTATTCCTAAAGTGTGTCGTATTCTTCTCTATGAGACAAAGCGGTCTTGGTTTCTGCTTAGCATACATTTTTATTCACCTTTTATCTATTTTTTTTTATAATATTATTTTATGTGCATTCAAGCCAGGCACTCACCCCATTCATTCGAGAATATAAATCAATTAAAATCAATGTTTTGATAGGGTCAAATCAATTACCAATAAACATAAGCCTGGAGCAAGCTATGCGCTACCGGTCTACATTATTATAATTAAAGTTCGTGTCATTGTGGCACCGAAGGCGATTTAGAATTACCCAGCATACTTAGGAGCAGGGCCTACTAGAATTTAAAACAATATAAGCCTAAAATACCGGTATGTAATAATTATTGTTCTGTGTCAACATTATATGATTTTTTTTTCTTTTGTAATTGTGATACATGTATTGGAAATTGTTAAGCGCATTGAACATGATTATTCATGAAAGTGCGCTATATAAATGCAATGCATTATTTATTATTATAAAATACAATCATTCCAACCTAACCCGTTGTCGGTTGACAACTGCTTGATCTATCTCTCCATTTATTGAGTAGACGCTGTGCTAACTAAAATAATCACGTGACAGTAAAAAAAACACAGAATCGTGATCGTTAGTATCGCCGCTCTCGTGTGTTAATTAGCATTGGGTTAATGTCTTTCTAGAACTAACTTGCACACTTAGGAGATATTAAAACAATAAGAAAAACATACACGCATGCGAACTTTACATGTGCTAACTTAATAACGTGAATAACCAAGAACACAGAGCATCGATCGTAAGTCTTACCGCCCTTGGACCGTAAGTACAACGGTCGGGTAGCTTACGACTAGTTGTAAGAATATGAGAATTGGAAGACTTACGACGAGTCGTAAACTACCGCGACATTGTACTTACGACCCCTTGGGTTTTAATTAGTATTGGGTTGGAAGCTTATTGTGTAGGTTTGTGTATATCTGTAGCGCCTACTGCCCGGCGATCTATGCTAATCCACAGACCCTTGTGTTAAGCCCGCAAATCTTTAAATCCCCCTGATCAAGTCGTCAAGGATCAACTCCTATTAGCCGGCCATATGGATTAACGCGAAGGTACCAAGGGAGACCACCATAACGCATTACATGTGTACATGCACCAGGTAAGTACTGTAAAGCGATGATGTGATTCCATCTCTTCTTCTTTTTCTTCTTCCTGCTCATCTATGTCATCTTCCTAAATTCATATTTTTTAAATTCTCTCCATCCCTACTTCTTCCTGCTCATCTATGTCATCTTTCTTTTCCTAATCGTCTAAAATTTATATATATTTTTTGTTGTTTCCATTCTCTGGAATTACTCTTGTTTACCACTCATTTACCAATTTAAAGATTATATCCCTTTTTTGATGTAGTCGTATTATTATTTTACTTTTCTTTGCAACCAAGTTTTTTGTTTTTTGTTTTTAGGAATAACATTTCCTAGAGATCTTTTTGTTTTTGTAATCCTATATTTTATCTCGGTCGACGATTGTTTATCACACAATTAGTATTTCAGTTGATTTAATGATAACTGTCGTTATGAATCCCCGTTTACTCAACAACCGAGACTGAAACTATTTTTTTAAAAGATAGATTTTGCTTTAACTTTCTGATAGCCCCTTAATGTTACTCTTTGACGTGATCTTGTTTTGGATTTTCTGTCTCCTTTTTCTTCGCACGTTGTATATCCTCAATAGTTTAGCATATGGCCCACCTTGTTCTACAGATAATTTACTGACACATTCAAATTAGTGACACAATTTACTGACATAATGTTCGAATTGATGATTAGGCTAAGCATTAGATTACCCACCTTGTTCTACAGATAATTTACTGACACATTCAAATTAGTGACACAATTTACTGACATAATGTTCGAATTGATGATTAAGCATTAGATTAAGGGTATTGTTATATTCATCCGCTTCTTTTTGAATCAAATCACTAACCGAGAGTTACAATGCTTTATGTGCCTTAGTGATCTATATTACGATATATCAATCCCTGCAATTCGGAAATCGAAAAATGCCTTTAGGGATTTTTTCACCTACTTTCCTGGAGGCAATCTCGCATCCTCTTAATAACTATTTTATGCCTGCTAATGTTCTCTGGTAATCCCAACCACTCCAACAAATCTGGTGGCTACTCTCACCAATAACCAGATTATCGTCTGCTGCCCAGCTCCCATAATGCACCGTTTAGGTTTATTCTTGGACAGCGTTCAACCCAGCATGGCGAGAGTAGTTTGATGGGTTAGAGAGTACTGATTTTTAACACTTTTTAAATTTATATGGAATAATAAAAAAGTGTTTCTTGTACCATTTCGGGGTCTTACAAATTGACCTTTTATAGTTTCCATCTTTTGGATTACTGTTGGATAATCAGTTATAGCGTAAGTTGATAATTAGTTTCATTGATCAACCTTTATACCAAATACTCGTCCGAAATTATGCATAGTATAGTTATATTAGTTTTAAAATTTTAAAACTGTGGCAATTGAAGATAAAAATATATGAAATATTCATATACTTTTACCAAACAAAGTACATGTAAAATCATACTCAAATTTAATTTATCAATCACATACACATGTATGAAATAATTTTAAGACGCATTCAAATTTTAATTCTCGAGTCTTTTGTTGCTATAAGAAAAATATTAATGCCACTTTATTTTTAAGCCTAAAATGGCGGGTATAGATGTTAATATTGACAATGTATTGGTCTTACGCAACTTCACAGAAATTTTTTATATGTACCTTTAAAGAACATTAAATTCAATTTTAACAATTACATTCATATTATAACACTCATTTATCAAATGCAAACATAATAATGCAGTCTTTTCACAATTTTGATCTTCACAAGGCTTTGATTTTTACAAAAAAAACAACAAAAAAAAAACCGCTGGATTTCAAACTATTAATACTTAGGCTTCCAAAAAATTGGACAAAATCGTACAAAGAACAATGTTTTTACCTCGCGGTCATTCTATTTCTCTACCTCTCGCTGCCTTTCTGTATGTCTCTGTCTGACTGTCCTGATCTATGTTTGCGCATGCGCTTGTGTGCGTGTGTTTTTTTCCCTGCATCTCGGTAAAAAAGACTTGGACTGAACAGACCTGAACAGAGAAAATTATTATGTGTGTATTTGTTGCTGTTACTCGAAAAATGATGCTTGAAATACTCTACAGTAAGGAGCCACTTCAGTAAAGACGTCTAGAACCAAACTTGTAAGAGGCATTAATGCATAGTCAGACTGGACTCATCTTGCAGCTTCTTTGTTGAATTCCCGAAACGCCGCACTGGGCAAAACTAACGGGCCAACTTTTTGTTGAGGTTTGTGTAGATTATGGAGGGGAAGGACTAGCGATTCTAGTCATACCAAAAACATTTCCCGGCAAATAAATGTGGCGCTGAACAAACTGCAGGTAAGACTGGGAAAAAGTGCGGTGAAAACGACTCGACTTTGTACGTTAACAATGATATTTTTGGCCCAATGGTGGGTTCCGGGAACTTCCGGGATATTACGTTATTGCAATTGCAACAAATAGCTTTCCCGAAACGTCACTAAACACGGCTATAGAGCTCTTTCAATGGGATAAATCATGATGGTTAACACAGTCAAAGAAACAAAAATAGAAAATTAATACAACTTACTTCTAAAACTAACACCGTCAAAGATAGGATACGTGTTTTTGTTTTGTTTGAAGAATTTGCTAACAACTGAAGGACATTTACAAGGGTAGATCTTACACAACACAATCCAAATCTGCTGGCGATGGTTGTTCAAGTTCTGCTTCATCAATTCTTTTCGAAATATTTTACGTTGGATAGTAAAGACTTTACAGTGATATTGTTGATGTTCGACAACTACAGTTCTTAGAAGACTCTGCAGGGTGTATTCTCTCCTACTATGTGGATGTAATTTCAACGCTGTTGTAAGCTTACGACACGCTTTTATATGTAAGAGTAGCTTTACGGCGGGTTTTAAGCTACTACGATATATTGATCTCCTACATTGTCACACAGTAGAACCCCCTTGTCCCTTGCAGCGTCGTTCTGATTTCACAATGAGGGCTCCTCTATTGTATAGGGAAACGAACAAACTTATTTATTTTTTTGCCTTGCAACTTGGCTGCCAATAGACCCTATGAAACAACAAAAACAACAACAACAACAACAACAACAACAACAACAACAACAACAACAGCTACAAATACTACTACCTATACATACACCAAAAACAAAATAAAAACAAAAAGTGCTCGAAGGAAAAAAACTCCGCTACATCACTCACACGTCACAACTAGCAGACTCTGCATTTCCACAATTCCTTCGCCTAACTGACAATTTTAACCTACAAATCAATATAATTATCTCATCTATACCCTTTGTTTTTACCAGACGAGTCAAAGGGCGCCATGTCTACAGTAGAGCCGGTCCCCGTCGTGCCAAACTTTGAGGCCCCGGCGGGAAATTGGATTGCCCGGAACTTGCGATTAGCCAATGAGGACAGCAAGGAACTCTTCCCACAATCCCGTCGAGGCCCTTCCAGGGATAAATATCACTCGCTGTACAAGGTCGACTTCCACGACTACCCCACCGACTGCTTCATAGAGGGCCTCAAGGAGAAGGTGAGGGGGTTGGGGTTTGGTTGGTTGGGTTGGTTTAACGTCCAACAGCAGCACTATATAGGCTATATTGTGGACGGGCCCCAAGACGGACGTCTGACAATAATTATTATGTGCTGCCACACACGAGACAGGGCGGGGATACCATGACTCCTGTCTCAGCCGGTCACATTATACTCACACCGACCCAACCAGTAGGGAACGCACCAGCCAGGATTCGAACTGGGGACCTTTTGCGTCGGAAGTCGATGTTCTACCCCTGGACCACCGCGCCCCCCGATGGGAGGGTGACATTACTGCAATGGCACTATAATTGTTCATCTCCCTCTAGCTCTATATATGGTTCTGCCTCTTTCCTCCTTTCTCTCATGCATTTTCTTTGTCTCTTTCCTCCTTTCTCTCATTTTGTTTCTCTCTGTCTCTCTCTATCTGTATCTGTCTCCGTCTCTACTCCCATTTCTCCCTATGATTATGTTTTACCGCGAGCGCAGATCTTGGAGTTAGGGTCTTATTTTAGTCTGCCTGTCTGCCTGTCTCTGTCTCCCTCCCCCTGCGCCTATGTTCCTTGTCGATATACCCTTTTCTATAACTATGTCTCTCTGTTTGTCTCTCCCCGCCCCCCCCCCCCTCTCTCTCTCTCTCTCTCTCTCTCTCTCTCTCTCTCTCTCTCTCTCTCTCTCTCTCTCTCTCCCTCTCTCTCTCTCTCTCTCTCTCTCTCTCTCTCTCTCTCTCTCTCTCTCTCTCTCTCTCTCTCTGATTCCACCCTTGACGTTTTTTTGTCTCGATGCCTCTCATCACTTTCTCTTTTTCATCCAAGGTAGATAACTAGTGAAAAGTGACATACTTTTTAACACCACACTAAGTTATCTTTCTTGCGTCTCATTAATATTACCAATGACATTAAGGCTCACGAGTTTATGTTTACTTCAAATTGAGACTAGGAAATATTCTAAAAAACAAAAACAAAAAAAAAAACAAACAAAGAGAAAGAACAACAACAGCAACAAAAACACTCAAAACACAATTGCCCAACGATTTTAATTATGTTTTAAATAATCACCAAATGTATTTAACCTCTTTTTTTTTTCTCACGGAGAACATTACTAACAATGATAAATCGAATGAAAAACAAAAATAGACATCTACTGATGAAAAAATCCCACACAATAACTGGAGTGAAAAGTGTCTACTTGGTAGACCCCCAGTAGACTAAACTGTAGCCAAACTTGCACCTAAGTCACTCCACAAAATAGTTATAATTGTAGCGAACATTTTCTCTGGACGATAAGCAACTTTGTTTTAATCTTTGAGCTGATAAAGAGAAAATAAAAGTAAATATATATTTATTTTGTCTATTTTAACAAGCAAGAATACCTGTTCATATAAAAGAACAAATAACAGCGTTCATTGGTCATGGTTGATTAGTTCCGTCACGCCCCGTTCTGGCTGATAAAAAACATCATACAACGATACAACCCAAGCGTAAATCTTTAGTACAATTGCATTACTTAAAAGAACAATGTGATCACAGAGCCAGAATCGCCTCCTGTTCAATCTTCAAGACTTTAAGGAATTATCGTTTCGTTAGGTTATTCTAATTAAATGGTTTGAACATAAAACAAAAACAAAAAACAAAGGAATAATTATTATGGGAAGTTTATACAAAACATGTTCCGTTTCATGTTGTTTTATAAATTTTTTTAAAGCTCAGAATGGAAAATTGTAATTGTTTCTAAAAGTTTTGCTGAAACTGCGACTGTTTTATGTGTTATAGTTTACAAGGAATTTTATAGATCTTTATAATTGTCCTACACAAAGATCTGATTTTCCGCCCCAGTTAAGACTTTTAATAAAATAATTATTGACCCAAATAATCTTAAGACGAGTAGTAAGCAAACCATGTTGTGCTTACGAACCCTAAGCGAAATCTAATTCCCTTCTATCTTTTTTTTTAAAGCTGTATTAATGAAATCTGCTTAGTGGACCCTTTATGCTTTTAAATGTCCATCCATTTAAAACGATTTAAACAAGCATTTACATTTTTTTATCCCAATACAATGCAAAAAAATCAACAAAATGTATTCTTTATAGATCTTTCTCCTGATCAATCTTCTAAGTGGTGCAGGCTCTTGCGAATCCCCCTGTAGGTTTATCATTACTTTCTCTTTTCCGACACGACCTCCCACAGCCATTCCTCCCTCATTTCCACTTCTCTCTCAGCTACCTAAACGCTGCCACTAAAACAACAAAATAACTCTAGCAGCGGCAAGGAAAGCGCAACATAGTTCTAACATCTTTCAAAACGAAATCGACAGGGCATTACAATGTTTCTGTTCAACCCACAGAAAAGAGACATTTTGACGTAAGCACAACGCCGAAACAATATTCGACAAAGGAGACTTAATACAAGTCGTAAGCTACCGCGACGTTGTACTTATCGACTAGCCCATTATGATTTCAATCAAACACTAACCATTTTACCGTTTAACTGCCACCAACCTTTACGTCCTTGGGCATGAATTCGGCTTCGCTTCGGCTCAGAAATAATGAAAAGTTTTACCAGGGAAAAAAGAAGAAACTTGAAAATCTTGATAAACCTAAGAGCCAGATCAAGTGTTCCTTTATTGAGACATGAAACAAAACATTTTTTTAAATTTCCCGAGCAATGCTAAAAATCATTACACATACTCACTTGAGAGATTTAAAAAAAAGTTGCGATAGGAGTCCAGGTCTCCCCGCCCTGTCTTGTGTGTGGCAGCACATACAAAAATAAATGTCAGACGTCAGTCTTGGGGCCTGTCAACAATATAGCCTATATAGTGCTGACGTTGACAATTGGACGTTAAACCAACTCAATTGAACTCTATCCCATTTAACTGCGATCAACCTCGACGCCCTTTGACATGAATGCGGCTTCGCTTCTGCTCCGGAATTAATGAAAAGTTTCACCAGGAAAGGAAAATAAACTTGAAAACCCTTTATAGACCTAAGTGCCAGTTCAAGTGTTTCTTTATTGAGACCTGAAACAAACAGTTCCCAAGTTCGTGCGGTTCAACCTCGCATGCGTTCAGCTCTAATTTACTCTTCTGTAAACACCTTAGTTGATTTTTTTACAAAGAATTTTGGCCAGCGCCTTCTTTGGGTTTGTAAGTACAACGTCACAGTAGCTTGAAATTCGTCGCAGGAGTAATTATGAGATAAAGACGGCTTACGACGAGTCGTAACATTGTACTTACGGCCCTAGAAATCGGTAACTTGGTGCAAATTACTTACGAATAAGGCTACAGGTACACCCTATTAATTATTACTACATTCGCAATAGGTGTGACTGAGGAAATGGCCCATATGTCGACCAAAAGAATAGGCCTATTTAGCTAGGATATTATAAAATAATAATTATGTAAAAAGGTAGGAAATGTAATTCTATTGTGCTGTAGATAAATCTCTTTAACTTCTAAGTAATTCTCTTGTGCTGTAGATAAATCTCTTTGGCTTCCATGGTTTCAATTTTGTTGTTTATTTCTCATCGCAGCGGTTTTTAGTTGATAGGTTGCATTTCATCTATATTATTACATTTTGAGTGAGAAAGATCAATAAATGGTGAAATAACATTACGACTATAAGGGTGCAAGTAGAAAAGATAATATGATGTTTGTGTGTGTGTGTGTGTGTGTGTGTGTGTGTGTGTGTGCCTGTGCGTTTGTTTCTCTGCTTATATGTGGGTATTCACGGAGAAGGATTATTTTAAATTTCTGTCGTCCATGTTTTTTTTTTTTTTTTCATTGTAAGTTTTTCCCAGAACACCAAGCTCCAATCGCAAGTAATGAATAATAATGCAGTATTGATTTTTCCCTCCGTATGAATCGTTGTTTGTCACTTTATTGAAAAAAAAAAACACACACAAAAAACAACACAACAACAAAAACAACAATAAACGACGAGAACAGAACTGCGGGCAAGAGAGGCGGCATCTACCTGACTTTCTATGATAGCGGTTAATCGGTTTCTTTAGGGACTGTGAATTAGTTAACGGTTAGCCAGTTAACTGAGTACGCGACAGTTTATGAAAAAGCCGAACCCAGTCAACTTATTGATCGATCGACGTTTGAAGTCAACTTTTCCTTTCAGTGTTTATGATTATTTTAAAACCTGCTGTTGTTTAGACTGGTTGAGCTGAATAAACAGAATGTGACATGCTCTTAAGGTGGTTCTCAGTTTTGAGAGGGATAGAGAGAGGGAAAGAGAGTGGGAGAGAGAGAGAGAAAGAGAGAGAGATAGAGAGAGGGTGTGTTTGTGTGTGAGAGAGAGAGATTAAGAAGCAGGAAGAGAGAGAGAAAGAGATAGATGGGGAGAGAAAAAAAAGAGGATGGGAGAGATTAAGAAGCAATAAGAGAGAGAGACAGGCATAAAGAGAGAGAGAGAGAGGGGGAGAGAGAGAGAGAGAGAGAGAGAGAGAGAGAGAGAGAGAGAGAGAGAGAGAGAGACAGAGACAGAAAGAGAGGAAGAGAGCAAAGAGGGGTTTTGTAGTTTACAAGCAAGTTAAATGCCAATCGATTAAAATAATATAGTTTCTAATATGCGATGATGTATACACTTCGAGTCAAAATTATAAAATCGCATTTCGACATTAATTTATGATGAGTGAGCAGATTTTAAATAGAGATAAATAGGACAATATGGACAATATGGTTGAAAAAATATGCAAACTGGCATTTCGCTACCGTTATTGGACAACCTTCAAATTTGAATTCCATACTCTCCAACTAACCAAACTCTTCTTCATTTTCTATTAACCTCCTCGAATTTTCCTTTTTTGTTACCTCCTACTTTTTTCCTTACCGCTAGGTTTTCCATTTCTTCCAAACTTTCTAATTTTCTGTCGATATTCTCTCTCTCTCTCTCTGTCTCTCTCTGTCTCTCTCTCTCTCTGTCTCTCTCTCTCTCTCTCTCTCTCTCTCTCTCTCTTCTCCGTCTCGCTCTGTCTGTCTGTCTCTCCCTCTCTCTTCTCCGTCTCGCGCTCTCTCTCTTCTCTCTCTCTCTCTCTCTCTCTCTCTGTGCCTCTGTTTTTCTCCCTCTTTGTCTCTCTCTCTCTGTCTCTCTCTCTTTTTATCTTTCTCTCAGTCCCCCCCCACCCTACCTCCGCTCCTAACAGACACACTGTCACTCATCTACAAACAATCGTGTCCATTTCATATCATTAAATCTTCAGAATGTATTACTTCCGAGTAAGGCAAAATCGTTAAGAAGAAAAAACAAAAAAAAAACAATGCACCGAATCAACTTGTTTGGATGTCTTATCCTAAACCGATGAATACTAACGTCGACGCCCATTTGTTTTGTACCTCATAACAATAAAATGTAAAACAGAAATCAATCCATATCCATTACAGAAAAGCCTTTTCAGGGCTTAAATCTTCTAGGACTATGCCACACTTCTTAATGCGTTTATATTAGACACATTTTAGGTCTCGTAAGTACATTGTCGCGGTAGCTTACACCCCGTCGTAAGCCTTCTTATTCGCATATAGCTTAAGACTAGTTGTGAGCTTACTACATCTTTGTACTTGCGGTCCTTCATAATGCGCTTACCTAACACACAAGTCGGGTAAGCGTCGTAAGCCTTCTATTCGCATACCTTAAGACAAGCCGGAAGTTTAGTGCAGTGTTGTACTTATAAACCTAAGGCGTACTTCTTAATGGCATTGCATCTCCTTTACACATAAACAGTAGCCACAGATTTCTATTAAAGCGCTATAGATAGAAGTCTATGATAGTAGCTTATAGCTCGTTGTCAGCGTTCTTCTTCACATAATCTTACGACAAGCTTAAATCTTGCCACAGTGTTGTACTTACAACCCTAGGGCGCATTTTTTAATGCACTTGCCTGAGACACAATTTCTCGCGACATATCGATCCGTGGCTGTAACTGATTGTTCCAATAGCCGATCACAGGGTTATCGATCAGTGCTAGTCTGCCTGGACTCGCGGCGTTAAAACACCAGGATTAATCTCCGTGAATTAGCGGGTCATTGGGGCCGCACTCGGCTCTGGTTCGTTGGCGAGGGGGGTGGGGGGTATATAGATAGATACATAGACTTAATCTCCGTGAATTAGCGGGTCATTGGGGCCGCACTCGGCTCTGGTTCGTTGGCGAGGGGGGTGGGGGGGATATAGATAGATACATAGACAAAGGGGAGGGGATTAGGAGAAGGTTACAGAGAATAATAGATATTATAGATATAACAAGTAAGGAAAATCTATACTAAGACATCGAGACGGGCTAGGAAAATGAGAGGTATAGACAGATACATAGACAAAGGGGAGGGGATTAGGAGAAGGTTAAAGAGAATATAGACATCATAGACATAAACAACAGAGGCAGATTAATACAAAGACGGGCTGGAAAGATGGAGGGGGAGGTGGGAGGTATAGACAGATACATAGACAAAGGGAAGGGGATTAGGAGAAGGTTAAAGAGAATATAGACATCATAGTCATAAAAAACAAAGACAGATTGATACTAAGACAGCGAGACGGGATTGGAAGGTGGGAGGTATTATCAGATACATAGACAAAGAGAGAGCCTATGGATTAGGAGAAGGTCAAAAATAATAGACACCATAGTCATATAAAACAAAGGCAGATTAATTCTAAGACAGCGAGACGGGATGGGGGGATGGGAGGTATAGACAGATACATAGACAAAAGGAAGGGATTAGGAAAAGGTTAAAGAGAATATAGACATCATAGATCAATATAAAAAACAAACAAAGGCAGATCAAAACTAAGACAGAGAGACGGGCTGGAAAAATGGGAGATATAGACAGATACATAGATAGAGAGAAGGGGGTTAGGAGAAGGTTAAAGAGAATATAGACATCATATACATAAAAAAACAACAAAGGCAAATTAATATATAGTATGGAATAGAAGAAAGGATGATGATGATAAGAAGGTCGATGGAGATGATGATGAAGATGATAATATTGAAGAATATAATCATGCTGCATGTATAAATATTGGTAGTAAACCATGTTGGTATCTATGCCTATTCTATTAGGGAAACTCTATGAAAAGAAAACTGCACAATTATTTTGCTGAACAATGAATTTATTGCAAACCTACTTCTAATGTGTTGGTGTTAAATTGTTTCCATATTACAGGGCAAGGAGCCGAAGCGACAGACGATTCGAGATGTTTTGTTTGGTAACAGCCCCACGGAGGTAAGGTGTTAGAAAGCATCTGCATTCCTCCCTATACATGTCCGTCTGTGTCGTCTCTCTATAATGCCACTCTGTCTGTGTCTCTATCTCTTTGTTTCTCTCTATATATATCTTTCTCTCGGGCTCTGTCTTTCTGTCTTTGTCTCACTGTCTCTGTCTCTCTGTCTCTGTCTCTCTATCTCTCTTTGTCTCTGTGTCTCTGTGTCTCTCTGCCTCTGATTATGTCCCTGTCTCCGTGTCTCTCTGTCTCTGCCTCTGTGTCTGTGTCTTTGTCTCTGTCCCTGTCTCTTAGTTTCTGTCTCTCTGTCTCTCTGTCCTTGTCTCTGTGTCTTTGTCTCTCTATGTCTTTCTCTAATATCACCCTGTCTCTGTCTCTCTGTCTATCTCTCTGCCTGCATCTATGGTTCTCTGTCTCTGTTTCTGTCTCTGTATCCCTGTCTCTGTCTCTCTGTCTCTGCCTCTCTGTCTCTCTCTCTCTCTCTCTCTCTCTCTCTCTCTCTCTCTCTGTCTCTCTCTCTCTGTCTCTGTCTCAGCACATAAAATTGTCAAGCGTCAGTCTTGGGGTCCGTCCACAATATAGCCTACATAGTGCTGACGTTTGACGTTCAACCAACTCAACTTAACTCTTTATACCCACTCTTATTACACTGCTTAAGACAAAACTACCACCCTCAGTTGATTATGACATTCTTAGTATAAACTCCTGACACAGAAGCAGCTAGTGCTTTCCTGGTCGTGTAATGTCATAAGATCAATGTAGTAATATATGTATACCGTACAATCATGGTGGGTCAAAGACAGGTCAGCCTAGAAAGTTTGTTGTCAAACATTTCACCTGCTCGAGGGACGAATCGCTTGGTTACTAAGTGGACTTAGCTGACCGCTTGAGGCGAAAGCAAACTGCTTGTACTACGTTATATGTAAAGGGTAAACGTTCTCTAGTTCGATTCTTTGTGATTGGAACCGTGCTTGCTTAGTTCTGTCTGTTTGCCTGTCAGTCTGGGTTTAATATGTGTGTACATGATTCTCTGTATGTCTGTCAGTTCTTCATTCTTTTTCTTGCCTGTGTGCCTGTGTGCCTATGTGTCTGTGTGTCTATGTGTCTATATGTCTGGCTGTCAGGTTGTCTGTCTGTAGACCAGTAAGACAGCCTGTCTGTTTCTATGTCTGTATCATGTATGTCAGTCTGTGAGTTTGTCTGGGTGACTCTTTGTCTGTGTGTCTGTCTGTCTGTCTGTCTGTCTGTCTCTCACTTTCTCTTTCTCTTTATATCTTTTCCTCTTCCTCCTTCTCTCTCTCTCTCTCTCTCTCTCTCTCTCTCTATCTCTCTCTCTCTCTATCTTTTATTCCTGGAAAACACAAGTGCTCGAAATTGATGATACATTGTACACAATGGGAAATAAAGACAGGTCTTGTTTAAGACCAAACTAAGCAAACACAAGTAATGCACCTATGAACGCCGTGTACATATGGACGCTTACAGACCACCTTGGTGCCCAAACGCCGTATAGGACCTTCCAGGGGAACCTAGGAGACCTTAAACCCGGAGAGAGGGAGAGAGAGAGAGAGAGAGAGAGAGAGAGAGAGAGAGAGAGAGAGAGACTTACTAAAATGCACAGTCTACTATACCCTAACTATAGGAATCCTGTAGATAACTCCAGGTGATTGAACCCGCAACCTCCCGATTAGAAACCGCACGCTCTACCTTTGGACCAACGCTCGCTACCACCTTGAAATGTATGTGTACAGTTGCATTATGAGGTGGGTGTTACAAGTTCGTCCATGTGGCATAGGAGGGGTCTTATCTTAATGGTCTCTTAAATATCCCACTGGGATTTTTCAGCCCATAAGAGTAGATCGAAGGGTCTTTTAAAATATCGATTAGGTTGGCAGATTGATACATTCTAACAGGAGCTGACGGGCGTCCCGTATAAACTGTGTCATTAATAATTGTCTGGGGAGGGCGACACCTTTGATTTATTAAACTGTTCAGTCTCCTAAGCCATTATTATAGGAACGTTGTATATAAACCCAGGAGACATGCAGTTTTCACAGGTCAATCCTTTGTTCAGGCCAACGCTGATATCTGGATCTTATCGGGTGCACTCAATGCACTCTGGAGGCGACAGATTAGTGAGAAGATAAAAAGGTGAGGCGTTGGCTCTACCCTTGGACCACCACCCCGCTCCTTCCCTGAAGTTTATGTGTATCATGAAAAAAAGAGGGGGGGGGGGCGTAGTTCGTGTATCCAGGTGGCATAGGACTCCTATCTTTAATGCTCTCTTGAATATCCGATAGATGATTTCAGGGCGTAAGAGTAGATCGAAGGGTCTTTTAAATATCGATTAGGTTGGCAGATTGATACATTCTCAAGTGCAAGAGTAGGTCGAAGGGTCTTTTAAAATATCGATTAGGTTGGCAGATTTATACATTCTAAAGTGCAAGAGTAGGTCGAAGGATTTTTAAAATATCGATTAGGTTGGCAGATTTATACATTCTCAAGTGCAAGAGTAGATCGAAGGTCTTTAAAATATCGATTAGGTTGGCAGATTGATACATTCTAAGTGCAAGAGTAGGTCGAAGGATTTTAAAATATCGATTAGGTTGGCAGATTGATACATTCTCAAGTGCAAGAGTAGATCGAAGATTTTTAAAATATGATAGGTTGGCAGATTGATACATTCTCAAGTGCAAGAGTAGTCGAAGTCTTTAAAATATCGATAGGTTGGCAGATTGATACATTCTAAGTGCAAGAGTAGTGAAGTTTTTAAATATCGATTAGGTTGGCAGATTTATATACATTCTCAAGTGCAAGAGTAGGTCGAAGGGTTTTAAAATATCGATTAGGTTGGCAGATTTATACATTCTAACAGGGGGTGACGGGCGTCCCGTATAAACTGTGTCATTAATAATTGTCTGGGGAGGTCGACACCTTTGGTTTATTAAATGTTCAGTCTCCTAAGCATTATTATAGGAACACTGCACATAAAGCCAATGACATGAAGTTTTCACAGGTCAACCTCTTTGTTTAGGCTAACGCTGTTATGTGGATTTGTTATCTTCGATAGGGACTTAGTAAACGAAGACGATAGATAGGGGAGACTGTACCAGCGTCCAATCATAGCTCTTT
>RQTK01000914.1:61852-92372 GCA_003991915.1 Elysia chlorotica
CTACTACTACTACTACTACTACTACTACTACTACTACTACTACTACTACTACTACTACTACTACTACTACTACTACTACTACTACTACTACTACTACTACTACTACTACTACTACTACTACTACTACTACTACTACTACTACTACTACTACTACTACTACTACTACTACTACTACTACTACTACTACTACTACTACTATCCATCATTTATTTGACCCCCAGTACCCGCGATACCGTCATCCCGAGAGCGGAGCCTGAACCGGGGGTCATTGACCCCGCGTGCGTCACCCCAGCCTGTCCCTCTGGCTCGGTCAAAAACTGTCTTGGACAGGGCCAGTGTCACTACTAAAGACGTGAGTAAAATAGTCTCTTCTCCCTCACAGACTAGAGAGATTGATGAGCGAGATTGCACTTGACACAAGAATCCTGTAGTCAAGCGTGTGTGTGGGGGGGAGAGAGAGAGAGAGAGAGAGAGAGAGAGAGAGAGAGAGAGAGAGAGAGAGAGAGAGAGAGAGAGAGAGAGAGAGAGAGAGAGAGAGAGAGAGAGGAGAGAGAGAGAGAGAGAGAGAGAGAGAGAGAGAGAGAGAGAGAGAGAGAGAGAGAGGCGGGGGGGAAGAGAGAGAGAGAGAGAGAGAGAGAGAGCGAGAGAGGGCAGGGTGATACAATACACCTTTGAGGAGCAATACTATTTAGGCCTGTTCTTGCCTATGAGCTTGAGAGAGAAAAAATACCGTTAGGGTTTGGGCGCTACCTCCACTGGTTACAAAAATTAAGCACTTCTCTATCAAACCTTTTGCTAGATTTAAGAGGCGAGCAAGGGCCATAAAAGCTCTCTATTTTTCTAGTACATTTAATGTAATAGAGTATTCATGTAACATTGTTTCCCCAAAAGACTAGCATTTTGATGTGAATGATGTCAAGATGTTAAGATTCTGATTGCAAAGTTGTTTTAGTTATTTGGGCTTACCGCCTCTATGACTTATGATAGTAAAAACAAAGGAAATAAAACGTAATGAGAGTCAAGGAAATCAGTTCTTCAAGGGATATAACTCCCGATTGGCTAAACAAAAAAAAAGGTATTACACGATTATTCCCCCTCCACTATTACTAGTCGCGAGATTTCCTATTAATTGTTTTGTATATAATTATATAAAACAAAACAAAACAATAATGTATAATAAATATTATTATTTTTCTCTAATGTTAACCGATAAATATGTATCGTCTACATTGAGCAACCAAACGCCTCACTTCTAGTTGCTAATGTAGGTCTCGGAGAACATGCAAGTAACTTCCCCGTAACTAGTAGCACGGCTGAGATACAATAATAATTTATTTTTTATTACAGTATTTATATTCTTTTGTATATTATAAGTAAAAAAATTATAGTGTAGGGCTAAATTTACAACTACAACAACAGCAACAAAACAATTTTAAGAATTAAAAACAAAAAATCGAAATTTTAATTTTACATCAAACGAAAACCATGACGCGCAATTATATTATAGTTAATGAAACCATTCCTAATCCATTCTTAATCCATAGACCTAATAATTACAATGCGATTACCGGTACATGTATTTATGCATGTTATATATCTGCTTTTCCCAGTGTCTGCGAGACAGTCTTCAGCCATTCTTAAGCCATTCTTAATCCATAGACCTAATAATTACAATGCGATTACCGGTAGACCCTACATGTATTTATGCATATTATACATCTGTGTTGCCAGTGTCTGCGAGACAGTCTTCAGCCTCACGCCGTGACCCTAGCCGGCGACTGGCTCAAGACAGCTCCCAAGGCCGACCGGAAGGTCATCGAGAGAGTTCTGCGCATGCAGGTTGGGCCATTTACCTTTTATATACATATACTTATGTAGGCCTAGTCACTCTAAGTTTAGCAGCGCACCATCATTTTATTTTCAATTGGACATTAGCGAATAAATTAGAAAAACATGTGAAAATTTGAGGAATTTCGCACTTTGTACCTTATCACATTAACGAACAAAATATAAACACAACAAACAAACAAAAAACAAAGCAAACAAACAAAGCAAAAATAATGATAAATTGTTATCATAAATGCACAAGTACTTCAATTCATGCTCCTAGCAGCGTCTTTTAGAGGTACCACAAGATTATCTTTTTTTTATTGCTGAAATTGAATCTTTGATTTTAAAACTATCAATCTCATGAAAAACATAAAAGAGGTTTAAAAAAACAAAAAGACATGCCACTTCTCCTTAATTCATTTCTCCAATAGCAGAATGACATGGTTATTATTGGATGGTTCTTTGCATTTATTACAAATTATAAACTGCTTTCGAAAACAACAACAAAACAAAACAAAACAAAACAAAAACACAATAAACAAGACCGTGTCACATTTAGATGGCTTGGTTAAGTGACAAAATTAAAGCAGTTGTCTTTTTTTTAAATTTCAATTTAAACAATTGTTTGACGCATCCAGGAGAAGAAACACCAACTGGACCACGCTCTCAAGAAATCTCTTCAACCGGACGCTAGGAAGAGTGTGGAGGACTGGTTAGAGTCGGCTAACGATAGTGGTGAGTTATAACTGGATAACTGGTTGGAGTCGGCTAACGATAGTGGTGAGTTATAACTGGATAACTGGTTGGAGTCGGCTAACGATAGTGGTGAGTTATAACTGGATAACTGGTTAGAGTCGGCTAACGATAGTGGTGAGTTATAACTGGATAACTGGTTGGAGTCGGCTAACGATAGTGGTGAGTTATAACTGGATAACTGGTTGGAGTGGGCTAAAGATAGTGGTGAGTTATTACTGGATAACTGGCTGGAGTCGGCTAACGATAGTGGTGAGTTATTACTGGATTACTGGCTGGAGTCGGCTAACGATAGTGGTGAGTTATAACTGGATAACTGGTTGGAGTGGGCTAAAGATAGTGGTGAGTTCTATATAGAGTTATCTAAGAAAGTCAATATTTTTTATATGCATAATGTACGGAGTTATCTAGCAAGAGTGGTGCGTTATGACTGGTTAGAGTTGGCTAACGATAGTGGCGAGTCCTTGAAAATAATAATGTAGCGATATTTTTAGCGACATCCGTCTATAGTCCTTTTTATGACTGGCTAGAGTTGTTTAACGATAGTGGTGAGTCCTTGACATAATATAGCGATATTTTTTAGCGACATTCGTCTATATTCTTTTTATGACTAGGTAGAGTTGGATTACGATAATGGTGAGTCCTCGACATAATATAGCGATATTTTTAGCGACATTCGTCTATAGCCCTTTTTCCCTTCCTCTCCAGAACGCCAGGTAGCCCTCAAGTTTTTCTCATCCCTGGCCGGGGCTAAACTGATGGGCTCCACAGTAGAGGAGCAGAAGGGGCGGCTGCAGCAGGTCTTGAGGACTCTAGAAGGGTACACAGCCATTCTCTTTCTTTCTTTCTTTCTTTCTCTCTCTCTTTCTCTGGGGGCGCGGTGGCCCAGGGGTAGAACATCGGCTTCCGACGCAAAAGGACCCTAGTTCGGATCCTGGCTGTTGCGTTCCCTACTGGTTGGGTCGGTGTCAGTATAATTAAACCGGCAGGAGTCATGGTATCCCCGTTCTGTCTCGTGTGTGGCAGCACATATAATTGTCAGACGTCCGTCTTGGGACCCGTGCACAATATAGCCTATATAGTGCTGCTGTTGAACGTTAAACCAACCCAACAAACCAACCTCTCTCTCTCACTCACTCACTAATCCATACAGAAGAGTCCGAATCTCTGCCCCTCTCTCTTTTGCCAATACCAAAATTGAAATGTCTTAGTTTTATATCTGTTTTTCTCCGAATGTACATATTTTTTAAGAGACAGTTTACTTTAAGATCCAGATTATAATGAATTCTAACTATGTCTGGTGCGCGAAAATTTCTGAGCATGAATTGAGTGTAGAGAGGAAGTCTTACATTTGAAACACCCTCCTCCTCCAAAAGAAAATAAACGTTGTTTTTTTTTTTAATATAAAAGAATTTAAAAATGTATACTTCTTATTTACAAAAAAAAAAATAGAAGCTTGCATTCTACCGTTGATTGTACAAAAGCAGACTTACAAATGTAAAAGCATGAAGTGTAACATTAGGACCTATTATATATCCAACAAAAAGAACATTATATAATTTGTAAACTGTATTCCATTGCTTATTGTATGAAGACACTTTCGCGGTGAAATAAGGAGACCACATTCAATACATGTGTACTACTTTTTTTATATTGCTGCCTTTAACTTTACACGTACATCACTTAGTTTATACAGTACATGTTGTTATCTACAATATATATGTAATTTCTGGAAACCCCATGATCAAGAAAACACCTCTGTTCTTACAGGGCCCGAGGCGGTGTGGCCGGCCCATCTGTCCACCGTTCCCTGGACTTCCCCATCACCCAGGAGAGCCGGCTAAAGTATGTCCAGCTGCTTGACCCTCACACTCGGGCCAACCGATGGATGCACACCACCTGGCACCATCTGCCTGGTAAGCTCAGTGTTATTGTAAAGTCTTCACTGGTAAGGACACTGTTATACTGTTATAAATATAATACATGTATAAAGTTTTCACTGCTTTTTAATTTCATTACAAATGGGGTGTGGTAGCCATGTGGTAGCATATCGGCTTCAGATATATGAAGTCCGTGGTTCGAGTCCCGCGCGTTATCGGTTATTAATCTGCAGGTTATATTGGTGTCGCCGTGAGTTAGTAATGTGAACGACTCTGGGATCACGTCGATGTAAAGGACTTTTCTTGATACCTAAGAAACGTTATACTCTGAGATAGTTTCTTTTTATCCGAACAAAAATTTTCATTACAAGTGTATCGCGGGATTAGAGGTATATATTATAATTATCATAATTGCCATTTGTCTGCTCTTTTCCATTATGTTTTTGCAATCAAATAATTAAGTCTCGTTGTTCATTCATATGTACTGTCCCGAAGAAACCAAAATTAGACGTTAAGCATTTAATATTAAATAATCATCCTAACTACACCCTGACAGGTTTTCGTTTCTTTTTTAGTATGTGGACTTGTGCCTATTAAGCTTTCATATTAGATGTATTATATTATAGTGAATTGTTTATATATATATATATATATATATATATATATATCTGATAGTGGTTCGTGTACTACTACTAGTACTAGTTTTCCTAAGTTAGAAACAATACTGTGCATTATTATGCAACCCCACCCACTTGGTTTTCCACAGAGTACAGGAACGATAACCCTGTGAACAACTGGTTTTTTTTTGTTTGTTTTGTTTAGTATGTGCCTATTAAGCATGTATTATATTATAGTGATCTCTACTTGAGGGTGATAGTAGTTAATGTATTCCTAGTGCACTAGATCTACTCGTTTTACTAAGTTAAAAACAATAATGTGCATTAATATGCACCCCACCCACTTGGTTTTTCACAGAGTACAGGAACGATAACCCTGTGAACAACTGGAGCTCCCACTACGTGAAGCCGCACGCGCCCACCCCGCGTCACTTCGTGATCCACCCCGACTGGGGCTAAGGCTAGCCAGTCACCTCTGTGGCCGTTACAGGTCACACGTGACACGTGACACGTGACAGTCAGCAGAGGTTTATGTGTGCCGCACATGTACAGTGTACCAGGGATTTTTGCTTTGAGAGTATTTCGAATATTTTCTGATTTTTGCTTTGAGACATATTCGAGAATAAAATTATCTGAAAAAAAAAAAAAAAAAAAATTCCGGAATCGTGCAACAGTAAATGATCCTTTTCTAATTTTATTTAATGTATTTATTTTTGTTTTTTGCTTTTAATAAGTCAAACCCTCAATTGCTTTCATTTATTTTTTTATTTTTTTGAGTTATGTTAGAATAATGAATAAAATGTATTTAAAATGTATGCCAAAAAAAAAATTATTGTACATGTATATTTGCTCAGTGTTGCTGCCTTTTCTTGTGCCTTTCACCAACTATAATTTGCTCTTTTTTTTTTTCTTTTTAGACACAAACAAAATTGCATCTGAAGCTTTCAATTTTAAACTGTACAGACAAAGTGTTATGCTGTAGATTACATGCTTTCTATACTGAGAAACACAATGCTTTGAATTTGTAACATTATACACTGTGAGTGTAATGTCGCTTTTTCAAAATTTTAACTCTTTTTATTTTAGATGTAATAAATTTTCTTTGGAGAAAACTGTGAATTGTAAATAGTACATGTAGTAATAATAACAATAATATTAATTAGAACCTGTCTTTACCCTAAAAGTATTACATAAAGGAATGTGAATGTATGAATTTCCGTGTGTGTATTAAGCAATAAACTGCATTTGTATCAATTTGCAAAAATTAGCTTTTGAATTGTTTAATTCTTTTTTTTAAGGATTTGCCACAATATGAAAATTAAAGTTGTTTCAGTTTTAAACATTGCATGCTCAATTTTACTTTTTCTAGGTGCAGTAAACTTATCGTGAAGATATCATTACAAATAAACATATGTTACTAAATAGATGCCTGTGTACGGACATATTATATTCTATACTCAGATCACTAAAGTTTGTCTTTACAAAAGAAAAAAGTGATAAAAAGCACCACCAAATATAAAATCTAGTTCAACAAAGTTGGAGGCAAACAAGAATATAGTCAAAATATAAAGCTATTAATTTCCCATAAGGTGAAAAGAGATTGATACTAATTAGGAATTCACCAAAAGTTATGGAATGTATTTTTTTGCAAAAAGCAACAAAACATGAGCCTCACAGTTAGGTTCCAATTAGCTCATCAAACAAGAGGCTTGTTGTTGAGTTGATCTAACATCCAACATCAGCACTAGGCTATATTGTGTACAGTCCCAAGACTTACGTCTGACAATTTTATGTGCTGCCACACACGAAACTGAACAGGGCAGGTCACATTAAACTGACACCACCCAACCAGTAGGGAGTGCAATCGCCAGGGCTCGAACCTGGACCTTTTGCTCGGAAGCTGATGTTCTACCCCAGGGACAACCCCCCCCCTCACCCAACCAAGAGGCATTTGAAATGCTTAACAGTACTGCTTATGAGTTATTCTAGACTTTAAACAGTAAAATAAAGTGCACAGAGTTAGATCTACTAGTACTACAACTACAAGATGACATTAATAACTTGTTGAATAGCTCTGATGTCTTCCAACAAAGTAGAATAACTTTTTGCAAAATATCTCTAAAACTGAGGGCTGAACACTTCTATTGCAGATGATGACTTTGAATTGACAGCCATAAAAACTGATGGCAGTTAATCACTGTTGTTTTGAGTCAAAATATAGTGTGCCTAAAAGGCTGGGCAACTAAACTTCACACACAAAATTACGAGTATTTTTTTCTTCTTCACAGTTTGGACTTCTGAAACCAAATCTTGAACTCCTAAAACAAAATCTTTCAGTGATCCTCAGCTATCAGTTGTAAAATATGTAGTGCATGTATTATTAAAAGGCTTAGCAAGTATAAGATAATGTGGTGCGCATAATTGCAATAAAGCGCTTTGCTTGAAGTTTGACTAATTACTAGATAATTTTAATGTTAGGCAAGAATAAGTTGCAAAGTTATCTGGACATGTATAAAACATTCACTTTAAAGTCCCAAAAAGAACATGATGCATCCATATAAGTAGAACATTATAAATTTTATTTTTTTCCAGTTTCAAATATGATGGATAAAAGCATCTTAAAATGCCAGAAAGGCAAATATCTTGCATTGGCATAGATTGATTATTATTTATCCCATGAAACATATGTTTTCATATAAATTTATCTACCCATATGCAATATAACTTAATTCAATTGACCACTTCAAAAACAAAACAACACAAAAGATAACAAAATACAATGTAATGATTGACAAAGACTTTACCCTTAGCTCAATGGATTGATTGTTCTTATAAACATAAAACTTATATATAAATTATTTCAAAGAAGAGATGAATGAATTTTTAGAGAACGACAAGCTGAATTTAAATAGTTTCTCATATATTCTTTCAATGATATAACATGCCACCCTTACTCAAGACATACGAAATGAAATAATTTATCATTACAGGGAAGAGACTGGAAGATAAACCTTTCATATCGACAGTAACACTAAAAACAGATAGGGCTCTACGTTGGCTTTAGGATTGCATGTAACCTCTGGGGAAGAAAAAGAAAAACATAGCTGTGAGCCCTTTGAAAGTTTAACTGCTTATACTGAACTTTTATCTGTCTATTTTTTTTTTTATTACTGAAAATCCTTAAATTTACAGAAAATTGGCATCACTGTTTTTATTGTCTGTTTATTTAAAACATCAGTTTAAAGACATTTAAAACAAGAATTGCCAGTTTCTAACTTTGGGCAATGTGAAATATATTGTATTTTACAAATGCAAGTAACTACTCTGGATACCTCAGAGATTTTTTGTATTTAAGTAAGATTTTCTTTTAACAATTTTTTTCCCTATGCTGAAAGTATTGAATAGTTTGGATACAAAAGTTGGAATGCACCTTCATCTATATTTAAAATTAGGAAGAAAAAATATAAAAAATGTATTTGATAAAAAATATTCTGATATTTCAGCATAAATTTCTAATCATTGCAATATGATTAGCAAATCAATATATTTTAACAATGCCATCGAATATTAGAGAATTTAACTTTATAGTGCTAAGTTGAAACATTGATCTTCCAGACATTTTCTAAGGTGTGTTCATTCTTTTAGTTTAGTCTGAGCTTTTTGCTGCTCCACAACAAATCAACACATTTATTTATAACCCAAAAACTGATCATGGTTTAAATTTAGGTCTCTTATCGATATTTTAAAATCCAATAATTCAAACCGCAATGTTTGTTGGTCCTACTACTAGTATCTTAAAAAAAAAATGCACCAGAAATATGGACAAGTGCATGATACTATTTAAAAAAATGGACCTTGCTTATTTTAATTATAAACCCACCCACTTTATCAAATTAGCTCTTGAAAGGCAGTGCAAAGCTGTACACAAAGCCATTCAACTCCAATTATAAGTTAGAGTACTTTATAAACGACAGTGAATCTCAGGAAAATATAAGTGCACCTATACTTGCAGATGGATAAATTGTGTGGTGGAAAATTACCAATATAATGGTGTCAAAATTAATTAGAATTCAAATATAAAGGAATCTGCTTAACATATAAGCCTTATTTAAAAACGAGCTTTGTATGAAATATTTCTGAGGTACAAAATCCTTTTTCAAAACTTACAGTCCCAGAATGGGATAAAAAAAGTTTCTAGACGGTCCCCCAAAAAGTTATAATCTTAATCTTTCACAATACTTATATAGTAATCTATTAATGACGGTGGACAATTTTTCTTCCACGCATCAAGGGCAAACTACACCACCTAGAACCCTGAAATTTGGTATGTTGGGGTGATTTGGTACGATGTTGTTGGTGGTAATAATATTTTTAAGGAAAACGATTGATTTTATTGACATACGAATGATTTCCGGTACAAGAAATACCGGTTAGGCCTAAATCCAAAGTGAAAGTCGGAAGTGGAGCCTTTAACGGTCTAAAGTCTAAAGCCGCCTTTCCAGAAAGCTTCATGCTCTTTTCTGATATCAACAGACAAATTTCAAATTAAATTTGAAATTACAAAATCTAGAAGAGATCTTGATCTAGGCAGAGGTAGATTAGATCTAGACTAAGAAATAATACACCATCTCTAAATCAAGCTTCTAGGTATCTAGATCTAGACCCTAGATTATGATTCTGATATATTCAAGCCAGAGAAAGACAACACCACTGTCAATGTTATTTATCCGAGATCTTGACAAAGTAAGATAAGATGAAATTTTCAATCCCGTTTGTAGAACGGTACCTCTACTAGTATTTGTAATAGAAAAAAATATACTCACGGTAATTTTATCCTCATGAAAACCCTGCATGTAAAGAAGGCGATGACGACTGCACCGGCGCCGAAACATATGAGGAGGATGCGGTTCAGTTTTGGCATCAACGGTTTGTTGGTTTGATCGAGGATTACAAACCCAAGACCGCCCAGCGTGAACAGGAAGCTGGATGCAAGCCCCTCCATAATGTACTGACCATTCACCCTGTATGGCATGAAGGCAACCTGCAGAAGGGAGGGTTTAAAAGAAAAAAAAATATAGTACAATACAGATTGCTTTTATTCATTTCATTAGTCCTTGCAATGAATTGTTCGTTTCTTGTGATTATTTCATACACTCACATTGATCATAATTTATAGGTGAGCTGTCTTTTCAACTACAAACATTCATTACTTTTACAATGTACTTCCAACCTTTATAAAAGCCATGTTCATCTTTTCATTGAGAAGGAAAAACTTCTTAAAATCAAATATTTTATCATGACAACGCAGGTTCTTCAAAAGGAAATAAACTGCACCGTGAGCTTGGTTTCAATGAACCCACATGATGATGATCGGTTCATACAATGTCTATCATTACATCATTGGAGATTATATTACAGTGAAATCCACTTAAACGTAACTATTTCTTAAGCACTAATTCCCTTTAAAAAAACAAGACAACAACTTTACAGTCACTGTTCAATAAACTTGGGATTAAAAAAATTTAAAGTTTTAGAAGTTTGTCAATCGAAAGCTGATTCAAGTATACTTCAATACATGGTTACTTACTGGTTTGGAGTTTCCCCTCTCATCTGTTGTTGATCCAATACTTGGAGGCTCCACAATCACATCGTAGATGATGCCTGGTAAAGAAAAATAGTGTATCATTGTATGTGAAGTTAAAAAAGTAATTCAAGCGAGGGGAAACTCCAAACCAGTAAGTAACCATGTATTGAAGTATACTTGAATCAGCTTTCGATTGACAAACTTCTAAAACTTAAAATTTTTTTAATCCCAAGTTTATTGAACAGTGACTGTAAAGTTGTTGTTTTGTTGTTTGTTTTTTTAGGGAATTAGTGCTTAAGAAATAGTTACGTTTAAGTGGATTTCACTGTAATATTATTATTATCCAATGATGTAATGATAGACATTGCATGAACCGATCATCTTGTGGGTTCATTGAAACCAAACTTACATTGCAGTTCATTTTCTTTTGAAAAACCTGCATTGTCATGATAAGATATTTGATTTTTAAGAAGTTTTTCCTTCTCAATGAAAAGATGAACATGGCTTTTATAAAGGTTGGAAGTACATTGTAAAAGTAATGAATGTTTGTAAGTTGAAAAGACAGCTCACCTATAAATTATGATCAATGTGAATGGATGAAATAATAATAAGAAACAAACAATTCATTGCAAGCAGCAAGGACTAATGAAATGAATAAAAGCAATCTGTATTGTACTATATTTTTTTTTCTTTTAAACCCTTCCTTCTGCAGGTTGCCTTCATGCCATACAGGGTGAATGGTCAATACATTATGGAGGGGCTTGCATCCAGCTTCCTGTTCACGCTGGGCGGTCTTGGGGTTGTAATCCTCGATCAAACCAACAAACCATTGATGCCAAATGCATTGATACGATTGTATGTGAAGTTAAAAAAGTAATTCAAGTGAATCATATCACACTGAAATGAGTATAAAATTGCAAATAATTCATGATGATTTCAGAATCAATATTTCAATCTTAGGCTACCTTGAAATTTGAGATATATTTCCCTTTTTTTTTTTTTGATATTTACTTGTAATGAAAACATTGAGTGACATTATAATCAAAGTACCAGGCTTTGTTTACAGTGCGCATAAATTACAACGTAGGACACAAAACTATCTCATCAGATAAATGGTGTGCATGCTGTCGTACTTTCTATCTACCACCACCCCCTTCCGCGGCCGGATAGCCCTTTCCAGATTTCTAGAAAAAAAATGTATAATGCTACTACAAGGTGAACTCTTACATTCTATGCCTTTATTAATAATTTAGAGTAATTTAAAATCAATCTTAATTAACACATTTATAGTGCATTTTGCAGTCATTGTTATATGTACTTTATTTAATCACATTATTGGAACTTTTTAATGTAATGCGCAATCAGTTTTTCATATTGATAAGGAATGTATGATAAGTTCTTAATTTCTTTTTCTCCCTAATTAATGTGTACTAGTTAGATACAACTATGTTTAAGTAAAACTTTTTGTTAATTGTGTTGTATATTTGCATAACTGTTTATGTGTATTCATCTTGCTAAGCCTGTGCTTGACAAAATAATTTTCGATATGTATGTTCTTAATATATATATATATTGACTGAATAAACATTGAATCTCTTGAAGTTGGACAGTGGAATGCCAGGGCATTTACGGTGCCAGATCTACCCCACCATAAAAGGCCTATCACCGAAAGTTTCTCAGACTTAGTCCGAGATGCCAGCCTCTTGGGCCCCTCTCTTTCGCCTAGTTCTAGCAAGTGAGACTGGCGCAGGAACACAACAGTGACTTGTAGGAGTAGAAACTAGAATAGAACAGTGACTTTGTGACTGTGAGTCGTGCCTGAGTGGAATTAAGAGATAGAGAGTCGTGTCCAGGAGGAAAAGAACAGTGACTTTTATAAACTCGCCAGTAGGGAGTAGTGACTCCTGACTCGTAATAGAGAGTAGCAAGTCAGATTAGTTCTCGCGAGCATGACCCAGCTCGACTTTGTTAGAGTGTTAGGAGTTAAGGGGTTACACTTTAGTCTTTAAGACACCCCGCCCTGATATCTAGATCTAGAATTGTTTGGTTTGCAACTGCCTGCAGGTGCTATGACTGACTCTAAAGAGACAGGTAAATCTAGATTCTAGATCTATATAAGGATTTCAAAAACCCTTTAGGTCTAGATCTAGATTCTACATCTAGAGAAGTAGAAAGAACGTCGATCTCGAAGCCTAATTACTCCGTATAACGTACCTCCAGTGACCAAAAAGTATGAGGTGAGTACTGCTGCGAAGACAAACATTGGTGATGGTTGTTTGAGCCATGATGGCTTCTTTAACTTCAAGTTTGGGCATTCTAAAACAGCAAAGGGGATCCCGTAAAGAGCTTCCATTGTGATTGTTTCTAAAGTTTACGTGTATGTGGCACTGTGATGATTCGCTAAAAGACTTCAGAGACGATTAACTATTGATGTCCAAGCTTATGACACCGGAAGTAAATACACAAGCCGGTTGGCTGTTCGTACGACATGGTATTCACAAATTAATTATTTAGTAATGGGAAAATGTCATTATGACAGCTGCACATTAATGTGAGGATTATTGTTTATTTTGTTGTGAAATTATTGATCTCAATTGAAAGCATGATCGAGATTAAAATATAAATAAAAACTATTTCACTTTCAGAACTGTAAAACTTTTAAAGTCTCAAACCGAAAAGAACTTTCTAAACGTAGGCCCCTATATAACATTTCTTTCTTAAAACGGCATGAGAATAGAACGAACTTCCCCACAAAGCTGTGTCTGTCCAAAGTGCCTTCCATCAGTATATCAAAGATTAAAATAGGCATTTTAAGAAATAATTGAAAACAAGACTAGTAACAAACATATTTACCTGGGTCTACATATGAACCAAACTTGAAAGTAATCAAACCTGTTAAATTTTTCAATAAGTTGAATTTTGAAAGAAAATGTTGAAGAAGAAGGAAAAAAAACACAAATCTTGCAGGGATTGAAAATACCTTGTGTATCCCCGAATATTGCGCTAAATAACTTAACTCATTGTGGTGTAATCAAGTTCGTTGCGGAAGTAGATTTAGATTGCGTAATGATATCATTATAAAAATAATATTTTGATTCCAAATAAATTAATTATAAAAGAAAATGGAGACGACGTCGAGCCAAACTAAGCAAGAAAATAAAGAGACGAAACCGACGATGTCAAAAGTAAATGAAGAACTGGCGACTATTGAGGATTTCTTTTCAGACGAGAATGAAAACGACGATGAAACAGATTATAATGGAGGGGGAGATACGTCACGAGAGAAAGCTTCATTGGTGAGCTGAATTAGACGATGCTTTAGATTAGAGCTAGTTTTGATTTTAGATTAAGTCTAAATTATTTGGGGGAGCCTTAAAGGCGCTAGACTTTGTTGGGTAAGCATACAAAAGGGAACAGTAAAGTAAAAAAAGATATACTAAAAGTAGATAGAAATAGACATTAAGAGAGATGGACACCGAGAGAGAGAGAGAGAGAGAGAGAGAGAGAGAGAGAGAGAGAGAGAGAGAGGGGAGAAGAGAGAAAGAAAGAGAGAGGAGAGAGGGAGAGAGAGAGAGGGTGAGAGAGAGAGAGAGAGAGAGAGAGAGAGAGAGAGAGAGAGAGAGAGAGAGAGAAGAGACAGAGAGACACAGTAAGAACAAAGGGAGGTGGAGAGGAGGGGGGGGGGGGGAGAGAGAGGCAGAGAGACACAGTAGGCCTACATTGAGAGATTATCAAACTACAGGTAAGAGTGAGAGATATACTTGACCATCTAGTTAAAACGACAGTCATGGTAAGTCTTTTTTAAATTTATTTAATGACACCTCTTCTTTACTCAATACTTTGATCACGGTCAAATTAATCACATTGAATTCCCCATTTTTGTGTTCCCCAGAGCAACCAAGATCAGGTATTGCCTAAAAATGACTCGATCCAGAGTACGAGAGAAAGTCCAAGGGCCTCAGAAATTCCATAAATAAGTTTTCTGTTCATCATGACCGTGAAACGGTTTTAGATTCATTGTTTTTCACTTTTTTTTCAGGATAAATTTAAAATGTTTATCATGTTGATTAAAAAAAAGCGTATTATGTTCAAAATGATTTAAAATTTACGTAGCATAATGTGTACAAAAAATAATAACGTTGTAAATGTTTTAGTTAATCACGATTCGATTGTCTGGCTGGTCTAACATGTATCCTGTAAATTTACTTTAAAAGCCACCTTTAGTACGCTGTGTTTGTTACAATCCTGGAATGTTCCGAATTTAAACTGACATTAAACCATGCGTTATTGCGTAACCACACGTGTTGCCTTTGTCGTTTTCATTGTATTTTTATTTCATCCTGGGAATTCAATAACGTGAAACTATAAGAAAAGGGCGAACTAGTGATGGATAACGTCTTCGAGCTGCATGATTAGTCGTTTTATTTTTACTCTGATTAAAAAAAAACCCTAAAAAAAACAACAGAAAACGCAAAAAGCACCCCCCCCCCTTTTCCCATAAAAAAAATCTGTTACGGTGTTACGGAACAAAAGAGCAAGTCTAGTAAAACCGCTAACACGTCAACCATGACACTCTTATGTCAGTTGTCTACATCCTGGACCCAGCACAGCTACTTAGTAGTTAGCGCACTTGCCGTTGGTAATACTGTATTGAGCCGGGAAGGCAAAGCCCTTTCCTAGCGTCCCCTAAGTTATCAGAAAATAAGATAAGATAAGATAAGCCTTAAATAACCATAGGGAGATTTTTCTTGGTCGTGCAACAATATTCAGTATCACAACATCAGTTGTACATGAATGTGTACGATTAAGGAATAAAAAAAAGATTAGAAGATCCTGTGCGGCGACGGGACCCTGAATGGGACACACACGAGGATACCAAAGTACCACTATAATGTGATCGATAAAACCATGGCACCCTGCTCTAAAGTATCTCAAACCGTTTCGGTGTCGTTATAATATAACTGTCCTAATCCCTCTCTGAGTCCCATCGCCATGTAAGTCTTACTTCAGAACTTAAGAGATGTTAAAAAATAGAAAGCTTTTCCTACTTCAACCAAAGACCACGAAGAGATTAATTATCACCCCTGAATACCTACAGAAGTTTACATTCTTTGCACACCGCACGCGTAATTTTATAGAGTGTTATGAGTGACAATATTTACGATACAGTCAAGTATCATGGTTATAACATTAATTTGGAACCGTTTAATATAAGCAGGGAAAGCCCAACGTCATTTCAGATATATAATAATATTCATTGCCAAAGCAATTCAGAAGATGTTTATCCTTTAAGAAATAAGGTAGGACAGTATACAGTAAACAGTTGAGGTGATAATGTCAAAACGTTACTTTGGTTATAATGCTAACAGTTTTACACTCTCTTGGTTTCTATTACGAAGTAAAGCAAGAAACACAGAAACAAAAACAAAAAATGAGTTAAAGTTGATTACACGATTGTTTAAAAACAAATAGAAAAACTTGTATGAAATAATATTTGAATACAATAGGTTTGAAGCTTAGTTTGTTTTTTGTTCAACGTCATAAATTAGGTTATTATGGTGAACGAATTGGTTTTACAGTGGATGGTCCCGTTCGGTAATTTTACGTACTGACACCGAACAAAACCATATTTCTACGATTTCGTCCCCTACTGGTTGGATCGGTGTCAGGATTATGTGATTGACTGAGCCATGAGTTTTGGTATCCCCTCACTGTTTCTGTATAGCAGCACGTACATTTATCAGACGTTAGTCTTTGGGCCCCATCCACGTTATAGTCTGCTGTTAAGTTAGGACATTGAGAAACAAACTCACTCTCTCGATCTCAGACGCTTACACACAGAAACATAGCGGTATACCACATTATGAGGTTTTCTGCCTCCGTCTGTTTTATGCTAATACGACCAGTTACTGTAGGGGCAAAGGTTTGGTCGTTCGAACAGATCTGAACCCGGAACCTTCCGATCAAAAGTCCCAGGCTTTACCGACTAGGCTACATCGCTCCCTCGTCACTGGGTACCTAACCTGCTGTACACCACAAGCTAAAAATAATGTACACGGGAATCTTTTTACCCCCCCCCCCCCCCTCCTTTTTTTTTTTTTTTTTNNCAACATCACACGACGGTAAGGTCCAAGTTTTGATTTTTTTTACCTCTTTGTTTAAGTAAATTAGAACTGGATAAAACAAACTCTCGCTTAAATTCAATACTTTTGTCCAGTCCAAAGGGGTTCACTTTATCCCGATTTTACCGTAATTTAATTAGACCGCGCGGCACACCGAAACACTTCAAAACGCCCCATCATAGTCTGCCGTAACGGAGACAGCCCGTGATTGCGGTCTTGACGTACTCCATGACGACGGTCTCTCAGTTGTCACGCCTCTAGCTTGGCTGTTGAGCCTCTGTGATTCTTCCCTGTCGTATAGGATTTTTATAAGCCTTGCGATCTATACAGCTTAATGGATAACATTATCAGATCCCTTAGACATGGGGTTTTGGGATCGCTCATTGGCTCCGTAGGTCTAGGATAGAGCTATGATTGGACATCGGGGAAATTCTATTTATAGTCTCCGTTTTCGCTATTGGGCCCCTTTTCACAAGGTCTTTTTTCTTTAGACCCAGGAGACGTGAAACTGGGAGGGGGCGTAACTCCCTCCGACAAAAGATTACATTTACTTAGTTCCTCCCCATCGTACATGTAGACATCATTATTTGCGAGAAGGTTTTGCAATGAAACTTTCTGTTCGAGCATTAACGTTTTAGATTACCATCACTGCTATTGAATGTATATTGTACATACACACTTTAGCTTATCCAATAAACAACGATGACATTTAAATATACTAATGATCTTCTGTGAATTAAACAGCTTTTTGAAAGTATAGACATTTGAGTAACAATACTTTTCAAATATAAAATTCTTGTGTGGTTTCTCAAATTACAAAAAAAAAAAAAAACAAACAACAACAAACACGCAATAAACACATCTTAGTTTCAATACTCCACTGTCAAGTCAAAGACCTATGGTTCTTTTTCACTTCGTGCAGCTGGAGAATACTACAGTTTGCAACTATTTCCTCTGTCTTGGATATCAATGGATCTTCTCGCCATCGCTTTGTTGCTCATTACAAGTGCAGGTAAGAAGATTTAAGATTTAAACTTTGGTTTTACATTTATGTAACTTTTACTTTAGTAATTTGATTATAGTTTTTAAGTTGTTTATTTTTCTTACCTTAAAAAATTCGCGCATTTTCAATCTTAACATTTAAAAGGCGCCTTTAAAAATGATATTATCACGTGTGGGACGAATAATAGAACCAGGCCAAGAGAAGAGGATGACAAATGAGACAGACAAAAAAAACCAGAGACAATATGAAGGAGAGAGAGAATCATCGTAGGAGGAAGAGAGAGAAAGGCAGTAAGAAAAAACATAAGCTGTGGTACCCCTTCATATGAACAGGTTAAGTACAGTGGGATAGTCTTTAAGCCAATTATTTTGAAATTGAAACTTTTGAGTTTAATCAGCCCAATATTTTTTAAAGTCCCGATTTTCGCGTTTTTGTTTTGTTTTGGAGGTAATATGGCATTGGTCAATGTTGGGTCTTAATACATTGTCCAGAGGGCAAAACTGCAAAAAGGTTTTCACTGAATAACAACTGAAAAACTTAGTTGTTGAATATTTACTTCCATCAGCAATAGAGTAGTTCATCCAAGCAGGCCATCGTGAGCGCCTTGTCTAAAAGAGGTTCATCTATAGACACATTCAAGAAAATTTGTTTTATTTGGAACTCTTTAGTGTGGAGTAGAACATATAGTAGGAGACGTGTCTATAAATGGGTTCACCCAGAGACACATTTAAGAGATCATGTTTCGTTCTTTTTGGAACTCTTAAGTGTGGAGCAAAACATATAGTAGGAGACTTGTTTATAAAGCTGTTAATCCGCAGACACATTAAAGAGATTATGTTTCCTTCTATTTGGAACTTTTAAGTGTGGAGCAGAACATAGTTAAAGCCTTGTAAAAAATATGGTACATCCACAGACACATTCAAGAGAAAATGCTTGAGCCGCAGTTCAATGACCCTGTTGGTGTTGTTTGATCAAACAGGGAAAGCAAGGCCACAACTTCACAAAGTTTGAGACACAGAACGATAAGCAGAATCCGCACCAAATCTTTGATATTTTTTTTCAAGATCCCAAATTGCTGCAAAAACAATGCTGCCACGAATGAACATACATCCCAAAAGTCAAATTGAATGCACATGTAAATTGTGGGTAATATTGTAACAAAGCTACAGTCTGACTGATTATTGGTAATTTGTGGGAGAGATGGTATGTCTAAGTTGGAGGGCGAACTGGATGAGCGTTAGTCTCCAGATCGGTAGGTCCGCGGTTCGAATCCCACGACCGGCCGATTTAATTATTTGATTTCATCCCCTGTAACTGGTTGGGTCGTGCCAGTGTAATGTGATCGGCATAGACAGGAGTATTGGTATCTCCGCCCTGTCTCGTGTGTGGCAACACATAAAATTGTCAGACTCAGTCTCGGAGCCCGTCTACAGTATAGCCTTTATAGTGCTGACGTGGACGTTAAAGCAACTCAACTAATAACTGTCTAAGTTTGGTATCTCTTAAGGGTCTTTGCAGGATCCAATACGCCATAACACTTATAAAGTCTGACATTTTGTACGCGTTACCACACAGAGACAAAACGGGGATATAGTGTGAGTGTTTCAGCTAGCCATTTCATACTGAATGAAACCAATAAAAAATATTAAGTTTTTTGTTTGATTATGGGATAGAACCCGGAACGGTTTATTTGAAAGTTCATGCTCTACCACTGAACCGCCACCTCGTCTCCCAGTTCGAAATCTACGATGGGAAAAACATTTATTTATCAGATTTCGTTCCCCATTGGTTGGATCGATGTCAGTATATTGTGATCGGCTGAAACAGCAGTCATGGTATCCTCATACTGTCTCTGTTTGACAGGGGGCGCAGTGATCCTGGAGATGAGGTAGAACGTCGGCTTCAAGCCCTGGCGATTTCGCTCCCTATTTGTTGGGTCGATGTCAGTTTAATGTGGCCGGTTGAGACAGGAGTCATGGTATCCCGGCCCTCTCTCATGTGTGGCAGCAAATAAAATTGTCAGACGCCGATTTTGGGGTCCGTCCACAATATAGCCAATATAGTGGTGATGTTGGACGTTAAAACAACTCAACTACAACAACAACTCTGTTTGACAACACGGAAAATACATCAGTTGTAAGTCTTGGGCCCGTCCACAATGCAGCTTTGATGCTGACGTTGGACGCTTAAAGAAAACCTCACTTACTCAAAACCTTTATCACCCCATCCAAAAACACAACAGAAACAAAACAAAAACAGAAAAAACAACGACACCCCCACCACCATCACCACCATCACCACCACCACCATCACCACCACCAGTACCACCACCACCAACAACAATAACAACAAAAACAACAAAATGACTTTTTCACCCTTCTTGTCCACAGTACCCATTGCCGCTCTTCGCATTTCTACTGAAGGGAGTTCATCAATAGTTGTTGAGCATGCAACGGATCTCCTGCTCAAATGCTATGCCATGTTCCACAACTCGGACGACGAGCTCACAAGCGTCACGTGGTATGAAGTAGCTCCGCCCACTTCTGTATCACGCGAGATTTTTACACTGGACGCCACAAGAGAGCAGCCGGCGTACTACTTTTCTGGAAAGTGGGCGGGGCGAGGAATGTTTCAGCCAATGGGCGAGGGAGTTGTTGGGGTCACTATTGTCCTGCCTGCAAGGTTTGTTTCCAGGACGGATGCCGGTAACTACAGGTGAGAAAAATGTATCCAGTGTATTATATCGTCTCTGAAATTGAAATTATCCTTTTCATTATCTTGAATGCGCCATCATGAAATGTATTATAGAAGCATGAAAACACTCTAATGCTATGTGTCAAGACAAATGGAGGGATATATATCCACAAAAAACGTCATAGCTACCTTAATTAGTAATCTAGCTTTGTTACCATGCTTTTAACTAAAGGGAATTGAGTTGAGTTGGTAACTTGTCAAACTTCGGCACTAGGGGCCGAAATCGCAAGTGCTCGAACCACGGACCCTCTGCGTCTGTCTGCCTGTGTGTCACTCTCTCTGTCTCTGTCTCTGTCTGTCTGTCTGTCTGTCTGTCTCTTCTCCCCCTCTATATCTCTCTCTCTCTCTCTCTCTCTCTCTCTCTCTCTCTCTCTCTTCACACCTCTTTATTAAACAAAACATTTTTTCTTCAAACAGGTGTCAGCTGCGATCCATGATGACCAGTGGTTTCGGTGATGTCACAGTGTCCGTCCACTACCCACCCGGGACTACCCTGACCCTGTCCCCGGCCGGACTCGTTCAGAGACAGGAGGGAGCAGAACTTACTCTGACGTGTACCGCACAGTGCAGCCCCCACTGTGGCTACAGGTAATAATGAAAAAAAAAACTGGTTCATAGTGACTACCACTAAGATTCGAACCTCCGAACTCTTGGTTGATAGTCCGAAGCACTGACCGAATGACATAATGGCGCCATTTTGTGGTTACGTTTTAGAGAGGAATTGCCTTTATGAGAAAATACAGGTGATTCGGGTAGATGCTCTACTGTATATCACAGTAACAGCGACAGCTTCAAGCGTGTTTAGTTCAATTTGGTATCTTGATTTCTTATAGCGGCATGGACAGTAACAGCAAAGAAACTAGATTACAGTATGTGTGTACTTGAGGTAACGTTGGACGTTTAAAAAAACAACAACAAAAGCTATATCACCTCAAGGAGAAATCAAGTCGCTGTTGTTATTCAGAGTAGTAGTAGTAGTAGTAATAGTAGCAGTAGTAGTAGTAGTAGTAGTAGTAGTAGTAGTAGTAGTAGTAGTAGTAGTAGTAGTAGTAGTAGTAGTAGTAGTAGTAGTAGTAGTTGTAGCAGCAGCAGCAGCATTACTGCCAACATTCTTATAGCGGCATGGACAGTAACAGCAAAGGAACTAGATTACAGAATGTGTGTTTGAATGAGAAATCAAGTCGCTGTTGTTATTCAGAGCGTGAAGTGAAGGTTATTATATCATTTTTTAAAATTCATTGAAAGTGAAACTAAATGGAAAAGGGAAAGCAGGGATTTCCGTCCAATACGTTAAATATTCAACCCTTTCTTCTCTAAATATACTTTCTCCCCAGGTGGTACAAAGCGGGCAGAACTATTTCGAGCACACCAATAGTGCACATCCCGGCTGTGTCACGTGACGACGCAGGGCTTTACGCATGTCAGGCAGACAACCTTGCAGGGTCCAGCATCAAGCCTGTAGATGTGAGAGTTAGATTCAGCACCGCTGTCGTTGACGTGTCTCTCTCTACTTTACCATACAACCCAGTCTCCGTCCACAACGCACCAATGATGGAACAGCCAAGGACTTCTTCGTTTGCTGCGTTGGGTGAAGCGGATGAAACTTCCGCACCAATCTCGAAGAGTAATACCGGGGATTCCCTGTGGCAATTTACAGTGACATTGGTGTGCAACGTAACTGGTTGGCCTGATCCGGTGATAAAATGGGTATCGCCGCAAACAACTTTCAAAGACCGCACGATAATTGAATCCGACACTCCAGAAGTTCAAGTTTCCAATCACCCGTGGTCTCTCTCGAAGAAATCTGGTGTTGGTGTTATTCGCAACGCGACTTGTCTTGATAACGGTCTGTACACTTGTTTTGGGTTGAACGGTGACAGTTTGAGTAAAGAAACCCGCCCACCCTTCTTCTCAAATCGGTCAGTTTTGCTAGACCTCCCTTGTCCACCAGTTGACCCCCATAGTGAAATGGTTGCCCCGATGTTGTCTTTAGAAGGAAAATCCACAAAAATAGACGGGAATGTTAAAGCGAGTGAATTTGAAAATGGTTCTGTTAGTCTGACATTATGCAAATCGACTACCACAAATATCGAGACTGATGGAGAATTTGAAGTAATTGTTGCAGAGCTCGACAAAACAATAACGATCATAGCATGTTTTGTTAGTAACCCCAAACCGAGTTTAGAACTTCGATATCTGGACGACGATCGCGCAAAAACTAGATCTGATTTTCTACGAAAGGAGGGATTCTCCTTAGTACACAGAAAACACGTCCTTAAAGAAAATGTATTAAATACTTTGAAAGTCCAACCGATTCTGGACGGAGCTGATAAACCTAAACTTAGACATAGCGGGAGTGAAAATAACTACGACTCTTCTCGTGAAATTAGTCAGAATTTGAATAATATTGGTTTCGGGGAGGAAAGGTTAAATAGGGGTAAGCCTAGATTTAACGAGGAAGTTAAAAATGGGGTTGACGAAATTACCTTAGACCAACTTTCTGTACCATCTTTTAATATAGGCGTTGCCAATACCATCCATATTGTCAAACCGTTGACGCTTGAATGTTCTCGCAAGAGCAGCGCCAGTTTATGTGTCGTTGAGGTCAACATCACGATCACAGACCCCATCCAATATGGCCGCTATGAACTTGCCGCCAAAAACTCTCACGGAGTTAGCCGGAAGAAATACCGCGTAGTTTCCCGACAAGCCCCTCTCGCACCGAGTCACTTCCGCTTGGAGAAGGTATCCTCCGACTCAGCTTGTTTTTCATGGAAGGCCCACTTTGACGGAGGTGCAAAGCAATCTTTCCACCTGTGTTTTAGGAAGGAGTCCGAAACACTTGCCAGCGCTACAAACTCACAACTTTTTAAGGATCAAATTGGGGTGGAGAGTAATTGCAAACAAGTAGTCATTAAATCACACGATCTCCCATTGATCAGTGATAGAGGGGACAAACACGTTCGATCAGGTTCGGATGACAAGAACGTCTATTCCCACTGTCAGTCTTCGTTAATTCCATCTACACATTACAACGTGACACTCTTCTCGTCAAATAAATACGGTAAATCGAAAGTACCCACAACAATCGCTTTTCAAACGAACCCTAAGCGCAACAATGAACTATCCTTCTGGTCTACAACTGAACCGATTATTTCAAAAGTACTCGAACCCGCCTCTTCTACGACTCATGACACAGTTGAAAGAACATCTCCTGATGCAACAAGTAACCCTACAACAGAAATACTTCTACTGACATCACACCTGCCTCCAACGGAAATGCCTTCTTTTGAAGACGACATCGAAATCGACTCTGAAAACTCCACCATCAACCTCGAAAGTAATCAACCAGAACTTTCCCAAGAAGACATTTTTTCAGACCAAGACATCGAGAAGAACGCCAAAGAAGCTCACAAGAGCTCTGCAGAGAATGAAAAGGAGGACGAGGAGGACTTTCTGGACGAGCTACTGTTTGATGAAGACGATCTTATCTACGGGGAGATCAACGATGTCCCTTTCTTCCAGTTATTTGGAGTTAACCCTCCGTTGAATGCTGAACATAATAATGGGCACACTCTCCAAATCCCACACAGAGAACCATTTGTCGCACACGTTAAACAAAACTACTAGGGACTGTCATATGATCCATAAGAGAAGAAAACTCCCCCAGTTCATTTGAAAAAGCTATTGCTTCGATATTCCCGCCCCCACACCAAAGAAAAAGTAACCAAAACACAAATCAGTTCCCTAAATACTTCTTATATATCCTTAACATCTCCTAAGCCCTCTAACAACAGTTCAGCTCAGCCGATGACTACAGTATCGTACATGTTACGAGAGAAAGAGTCCACGCCTTCGTCTGCTCTCGGCAAGCGCGGGCTTTTCATTGTAACAGGCATAGTGGGAGTTTTAGTTATCGTCTCTGCGGGTGTGCTGTGTCGGATTTGCCTGCGATTATGGCGTCGGCAGCGGAGGTTTAAGCTGTTGAAAAAAAGGTACCGGCAGCGGGTGTTAGACAGGGCCAACATGAGACGAGGATCGTACCCGTCTGTTGGAGTTGAGGACGCCAATGTCCTCGGGAACAGATTGTCCAGCCTCAGGGGCAGAGCACCATCCCACAGACGGCGGTTCAACCCACAAGCTCCGCCCATGTTGCTCCCAAGAAGGGACGTAACTCAGACCTTTCAATCCCAAGATTCTGGCTCACAACGGAACTCCATCACCTGCGTATCGAATGAAAACGCCTTTTATTTTCCACCGTCATCTGCAATGCAAGATTTGCCTTCAGGACTTCGAGGAAATGCCCAAAACCCAGAACAGAGGCAGCTTAGACCCACCTCTTCGACGCCAGCAATAGGGAAAGTGCTTGGGCATTTAAAGAAAGACAAAACTGGGGATAGAGCCAGTGCCAGTTTTTCTGCCTGTTCCTCCCCGACTGGTCACCGAAATCACCTGACCGTTCCCACAATAACAGTTGGCGAGGACTGCGGCTTCAGTCGGACCTGTTCCCCGGTATCCATCCCTTCCTATCTCGACCTCCACACAGATGACCCTGCGCTGTTATTTGACCTTGACCCGTACCATGCCAGGCATGACCACCTGCGCCCGCCCAGCCACCATTCGTCCTACTCGTCAATCCGCCAAGGGGCGCCACTCTTGCTGCGCCTGGACTCTTCCAGCTCAGGCGCCACGGGGAACTACTTCAACCTCTACGAGGGCCTGGCTTCAAGGTCATCAAGGTCACGCTCGCCCTCCAACGTGTACGACCCTTTGACCTTTGAACTGAGCTCCAGAAGCAATCCGCCCTCAAGGAGGGGCTCCCGGACACATACAGAAACACTCCATGAAGCTACACAACCTGGCATGGATGAAAACTCCGATGGTAATGTCCACCCTCTCGAGGGGATTTTTGTCCCTTCTGATTTTCGACCTGATCCAGACATGCCCGCTTCAAGCCAAGCTGATCAAACCAGCTTATATCGTCAGTCACCATCGGAGCTCCACAATAGCGTTACTGCAGACAGTACCCACACCGGGAGCTTGGAAGGGGCCTCGGCTAAAACTACCCTCAAACATCAACACTCTAACCATCTGCTTGCGTCTGACTATGAGCGTATTGTAAAACAGTCTCCTACATTCCTTAACAGGAAGAAATCAAACAGGAAGGACGACAATCTACCATTTGGACCTAAAAGGCCTCGAAAAAGTTTTGAGTTGAAGAATCTTTTCCGCCAAAGTTTCCCAAGAAGCACTGGTGAAAATATAAGTCAACACACTGCACGAGATGTGACTACGGCTGTAAACATACCTAGATCTATGCAGGGCACAGATCGATGTCTAACCCTTCTCCCAAAACATTCTGATAAGACTTTGAACAAAAATGGAATAATAAATAATACGAAGCCACCGAAAGCTGTCTCCCGTGTTCCCCCACCTCCTATATCGAATATAAAATCATTACAAGAAGTGGAAGAACCGATATACGTAGACATCGATGATAATTGCAAAAATGGCAACACATTCCCGAACCTAGACGAGAATACAACAAAGCTTCCTGATAGCAATATAAAACCTGAAGTATTAGACAACAACAACAGCATCACTCGTAATCAGCACAGTAATCTTACTGAAATTCCACCACCAGACCCAAGATCCAAACGATCTAGAGATCATACATTTAATGAAGCTTTTGTTTCCCTGACCTCAATCCTTGCTGAGGGCAACCCGCGGGGAGGAAAATCCAGGGCAACTGAAAAGATGCCCTCCGATTCTTCAGCAGGGCGCCAGTCAAGCCTGCCCGACATCATGTTGTGTACTGACACTGTCAAAGCAGGAGAGGGATCTGAAGAGGAAGCCTACAGCACTATTGACTTTTCTGTTGGGTTAGGATGAGAAATAGAGATACACACTTTAGAGAGAAAAATACTTTTTGCACAAAAAGCTCTTCTGTGGATCTCCAAGAGCGTCTGATTAAACGTGTGTGAAGAGGAATATTGATGCACCAAAGACTGTTTTGTGGCTTTCCAATTGTCAAAAGCCATTGAATATTGATGCACCAAAGAATGTTTTGTGGCTTTCCAATTTCCAAAGGCCATTAAATAATAATGTTAATTACAATTTTGGCTTCTCAAAAGCAAGAGACGAAACAAACTACAATGTAGTTCAATTCAGCAGGAAGAATAGCTTGGCATCATCATGGCCATTAATGCAACGTAGGCCCCTTGTCAATAAAGAAACCACGGTGTCGGCTATTCGAAGGCGAGACACAAAGGACACGTTGAACCATCTAGGAGAATATCACAGCTTCCTAAAAGGCTAATCCTGTAACATTTGTGTATAAAATAAATTTTTAAAAAAGTCCAACAACTATAGAAGCTTTAACAGACAGAGCTTTCATATGGACACGAAATGATGCTATAAGTAAGAGAATACGACGAAAATAGATGACAAAGGGGAGTAAAAGACTTAGCTTGAGACCAACAGATCAGACAAATAGACGAGGTCGAATTCAGACTCATGACATGGACGGGAATCGAACCTGCACCCATTGGTAGCATACATAATGCATGTATCTGAGAGCTACACAAGACAACAGAGACAAACAGGGTTGAGTCGTCCGGGAGAATACCGTAGGTTCGGGGGAGAGAATATATATAAAGTATAAAACTGCGTGCTGGGTCCATAACCCAGAGGTCCGTGGATCGAAACCACGCTCTGCTAATTTTTTTAAACTACATAATTGTACAAGTATTACATGTATTTCTTTTGTTTTTGTATCCACTCATTCATTAGAATCTATTTAAATGTGCTATGAAGTTGTTTGTAGTTGCATTAAAAAATATAATTACGACATGTTTACATTATTATTTCTATTAATTAAAAAGATTCAACCACCTGCCACATTTTTGTTGTTGCTGTTGTTGTTGCTGCTAATGTTGTTGTTGTTGTTGTTGCTGCTGCTGCTGCTGCTGCTATTGTTGTTATTGTTGTTGTTGTTGCTGCTAATGTTGTTATTGTTGCTGCTGTTGTTGTTGTTATTGTTGTTGTTGCTGTTGTTGCTATTTTTGTTGTTGTTGTTGTTGTTGTTGTTGTTTTTGTTGTTGTTGTTGTTATTGTTGTTGTTGTTGTTTGCTTTTCAGGAGTAGAACACAAATAAGGGCTTTACAGGCCTTTTCAGAATTTTAAAGTTTGTTTCTCTTTACTTAAAAAAAAAATATAATCATAATTATTTGAAACGATGAATCAGAAATTATTTAGAAAAACTTTGTGCGACAGTGCGATACGGAAATACACTGAACTCTATCTTAAACCACCGGAGCGTATCGAGAACGTTACATTTCAACCAAAATAGCATGGAGCTCTTACCGGGGGTTTTGGTTCCGCTATTATATGAAAGAGTTATTATAATTATAATAAAAATAGTTGTTTTTTTCTGAGGAGAAATCGTCAGTGTTGAGTCGCCCCGAAAAAGGGGAGTTCACTGTGATACATCTTGGCTAAAAACCAGCACACAGAAGAAGGCTGCTGCTGCTACTATTGTTGTTGTTGTTGTTGTCTTTATTCTCGTTGTTGTTTTTGTTGTTACTGTTGCATTTTTTTAATCAAATGTATATTACGTCGCAAATTCTCTTTTGTATCTTTTTGATTATTTTTATGTAACCGTTTACGATCCGCTTTTCTCTGTTATGATCAGCTTATTATCCAAAATTAATTGAAGAGACTCCTCAATTAGTGGGATTTTCCCATAGTTAAGTGGATGTCTCATAACCCTGACTAAGAGCAACGCTCGTGAAACTTGTATATACCGTGACAGCTCACAGATGACGCATATCATCTTGTCAAGTCTGTCTTTGCCTGCCGGTACCTCTGAAATGGAAGGGGGATGGGGCTGGAGTAGAGCATCGGCCTCCGAGGCGAAGAATCCTTGGTTCAAGGAACCATTTAGGCTATATTGTGGAAGGGCCCGAGGGCTGACGTTTGACAATTTTATGTGCTGCCACACACGAGACAGGGCGGGGATACCATACCATGAATCCTGTCTCAGCCGGTCACATTATACTGACACCGACCCAGCCAGTTACAAGGGATGAAATCGGACAAATAAATCTGTTAATCGTGCGATTCAAACCTCGGAACTCCAGATCTGGAGACCAACGCTCTACCATTTGAGCTAGTTCGTCCCCCTAAGGACAGTGTTACTGACACATCTGCCTACCTTGCGTGATCATTGCAATGATAACTAAACCCGCTTTTCAAGTCTTAAAAGCTCACATGAAACGATGCGGATCAAGACGTCCAAAAATAGAAGGCCAAGTTACCGAAACAATAATTTGTATTATAAGTAAACTTGCATCAAGAACAAGGCGTCCAAAAAAATCTATTTTTGGAAGCCTTGATCAAGAATCAAAGTGAGTTATTATTTCATGAACATCTTCGCATTGCGCTGCGCGACTAACATTTAGCAAGAATAGATATCAAATAACCGATCATTTTAGAATTTCCAAAATAACTCAAAATAGTGCGCACATATATAGGACAGTTTACATTTTTGCAGCGTAGGCTGATTGTGTGGGCTGAAAATACTCTCTAAGTAGGCCATATCACTCTGTCCTATCTGTGCTTAAAATTAAAAAAAAATAAAATCAGTTTTATCCTCGGTGTGCCAAACTCTTTTCACGTCTTTAAATTCTGTGACTTGGCCTTCTATTTTTGGACGCCTTGTTGCGGATCCGTGACAGATTGCAATTAATAGCAATCCGTGGGATCCATGCACATTGCGGTTTAACAAGAGTTAAAATACATATTTATTCACCCACATTATCAATATTTGCATAATACCACAGGAAATCTAATGACCGAAAGACTGGTGGCTTGTGAATGAACGGTAAAAAAGCATAGACTAAAAAATGTTTAACAGGAACCAGTCTAAAAGAAAACAATAAAAACGGAGAAAAACCAGATGTAGTAAGTTAAACATCAAAATACACGTACTACTAGTACTTCTACTACTACTACTACTACTACTACTACTACTACTACTACTACTACTACTACTACTACTACTACTACTACTACTACTACTACTACTACTACTACTACTACTACTACTACCTTCTCTTTCGCTACGCTACTCTCTATCCTCCCATTCCCTTTAATTTCTTTGTGTAGGACTATAATATCTTCTACTTCCATGTTGTTGTTGTTGTTTTTAATTTTTATCACACTTCGGTTATTTCTGTCGCTGCTTTCATTTTTAACACCTTTAACACTTATGTTATTGGGACATGACAAGGATGTGAAACGATATGCGTGTAGCACAGCACTAGATCTAGAACCTAAGCCTAAGCCTACTTGGAAAGTCACGATTTGATATTACTTCCTTGTTCTCCACCCCCTAAGCACAGCAGAAATAAAAACCCCACACAGTGTGTCGTCACAGTCGTGTGTAGATACTAGAATGATTTAGATCTAGGTCTAGCCCAGCGGGGCATAAAATGGCGTAAATTTTGCTACGGCAAGTAAACTTACGTTACTTTTCTACATGTTTAAACGATTAGACAGTGGTTTCTGTAGTAAAACGTACGCGAAAGAAGGCGCTATTTTCAAGGACTGTCCCACACATCTGAGGTAGGCTTTGAATTCTTTGGAGATTCAGGTACAGTATATAATTTATTTAGATCTAGTGTCCGAGTTTATAAGATACAAGTTGTGTTTGGACTTGTGTATGTTTTGTAAACTATAATTGGAGTTATAGATCTATCTAGATCTATGATTAGTAGGTTCCTACGTTTGATCGAACTATTCGAAAAAAAGGTTTGTCAGGATGAAATGTATCACTATAAGAAGATAAGATAAATTACGATAGGAATTACTTTATCCTATTAGCATGATAATAATAATAATAATAATAATAATAATAATAATAATAATAATGATGATGATGATGATGATGATGATGATGATGATGATGATGATGT
>RQTK01000914.1:103691-114126 GCA_003991915.1 Elysia chlorotica
TTTCTCCAAAATTTGTATAGATTGGTGTATATTTTTTAACTTTTGTGTAATCATGTTCAGTTTATTATAATTATATGTGTGTAATACATGTAGCATGTGCAAAACAATTTTCCCTCAAAGGTACAAATACAGCTTATTAAATTAGATGTTGAATTGAGTTGGTTTAACGTCCACCAATCAGCAGGATATATTGTGGACGGGCCCCAAGACTGATGTCTGATGAGACAGGGCGGGGAACCACGACTCATATCAGCTGGTCACATTAAACTGACACTGACCCAACCAGTAGGGATCGAAATCACCAAGGCTCGAACCACGGACCTTTTGCGTCGGAAGCCGATGTTCTACCCTAGATCCACTGCGCCCATGAAATTGTCAGACGTCAGTTTTGGGGTCCGGCCAGAGTATAGCCTACATAGTGCTGATGTTGGAGGTTAAAACAACTCAATTCAACAGCAAAACTTCCTTCTTTAAACATTAGTAAATACTCTGAACATTATTTTAATTTTGAAAAAAAAAAAATAAATAGTGTAGCCACACTGTCCGTATAAAAAGCACTGTGAGCTTTTTTCGTGTGAAACTTCTCACTAAATATCTTGAGTCTGCAGTTTAACTTTTCTAACTAAGCTCCTTAGTTGTCAGTGAACACAAATTACTAACAGTGCAGTTCTAAATTTACAACACAGTACACGCACCACAGATTATGAAATGAGCAGATTAAAAAAAAACATGATATAAAAGTCATCCAAAAATTATACACAACCAGGACAAAACAATCGTTCCTTTCCGTGACAAAAAAAAAGCTTAGAAAGCCTTCAATGGATATTTTCCCCAAACCACCCTAAATAGTTTGACCGCTTGAGAAAAATACTTTTTAGAATAGGATATGTCGCCCCTATTTCTGTTCCATCAAATTACACTACTTGAAACTCGCCACCATTTTGCACAGCTTGTGAACATTTTTCTTGAATGCAAATGGATGCTCTTTGTACACTTTCGAAGGGCTGTTTGTGCTTCTGCGAACTCAAAATTCTGTGGTAAGTACATTTTATAATCGTGTGGTTTTATATGCAAGAACAAAGAAACGGTTAAACAAAGTTACATAAACAATATAAAGAAAATTAGCACAAAGGTTAAAAAGAACATGCTAAATTATTACGACTTATTAGGAAGAAATACTTGTATTTCATATAAACTCGAAAAAAGATAGATATATAAATAGATAGAGGGATAGAGAGAGAGAGAGAGAGAGAGAGAGAGATAGAGAGACAGAAAGAGAGAGAGAGAGAGAGAGAGAGAGAGAGAGAGAGAGAGAGAGAGAGAGGGATAGATTAGGACAAAAGCTGAGATTTGAACCTCGAACCTCTTACTTGTCAGTTCGGAGCGCTAACCGAGTGATCTATCGGCAGCCAGTTTCGAATTCCTTAGTCAATTTAGTACATGTACAAGAATATTTTCCGCTTTGATATTGATCAGGCCACAAATTCAAATACAATTACATCAAGAATTTTTTATACAAAAATTAATACATAGCATCATTAATGGTAAACTTACAACACTTCTTCGTCCAAATAACAGCAATTAAAAAAAACAACAAAAAACGCATCTTTTGTGGTAAAGTTACAGAACTTCTTGGTTCAAACAACAACAATTGACATTAAAAAGAAAAAGATTTTTTTTACATTTTTTACAGATAATTATCATTTTTTATCGTAGATTTACAGACCTAGTCAAATACGCTCATTGAACTAGGTCGCTTTTTGGCTTGCTAGTTTTTTAGTGCTTATCAAGCTCTTATTATGTATGATCTGTACAAATCTTTGAACCTGTAGATGATTTTCTACTCCCCCTCCTTCCCCTCCTCTCTCTCTTTCTCTCTCTCTCTGTCTCCTCTCTCTCTTCTCCTCTCTCTCTTTCTCTCTCTCTCTCTGTCTCCTCTCTTTCTTTCTCTCTCTCTGTCTCCTCTCTCTCTCTCTCTCTCTCTCTCTCTCTCTCTCTCTCTCTCTCTCTCTCTCTCTTCCTTGGACATGGTCGAGTTAAGTTTAGTTTAAAAAAGGTGCATGTGGCGGAAAAATGCATCGTAGCATTGGATCTTCGAAGCCCTAGCTTACTTTCGCCTCGGATTTTAAACTTGCGCACCAACGCAATAGTATTAAAAACAACAGAATTTTCCCCTAAAACAATATAAATGATATCACATTCAAAGCCGTTCTTAAGGCTTTAAACCACTTTTCTCTGTAAGATTACAATACATTGCTTTTTTCCACTACTAGTATAATATTATTACACACCTCAAAGTCAGACTTAAGTTCACACAATTTTAATGCCGCGTAAAGACCAGTCCATCCTTGGTCCATAGACCATTCCCCTCCCTGGTCAGATATTTAATGGACCTGACAACCATTTGCATGCATAGCGCATGAAGTCTTCTCGTCGCCTTGGGGATAACACACGCTTTACGATACACTACACAAAAACGTATGATGTCATTACGCCAATTTGGCTTAGAGATTTCTCATCGCTCATCGACTGCGTAAGTCTAGGACACAGCTATGATTGGACGACGGTGAAGATTCCCTTATTTATCAGCCTCGTTTTCGCGATTCGGCCTCGTTTTCGCGATGGACCCAACTTCGCAAGGCGTGTAACGTTCTGCACTGGCGTAAGAAAGAAATAGGGAAGAGTGTGGTGGATTTTAGTTTTTACAACTTAGGGCCTTGCGTGTTTTCTTGGTTGGCTACAGTTTCACATGACAGAGCAAAGCCGGTGGAGGTTATACCAGACACATTACTCATTTACTGCTTTGCGCTTTGTATGGGGCATGATGCGATTGTCAGCTTGATGGCCCACAGGATAAATTGCAACAGGGCCGATGAATAGAGCGAAGAGGCATAAACTTAAAGGATGGGGTTTGCATACGTTTTATAGTAGAACTGTGTGCGCGGCCTATCTTTGACGTGGACAGTGCCTTGAATTATAAAGCAGTTTCAGAGAAGACATTAACTTCATGAGTCTTTTAAGGCTAGGGCTGTGATGAAACACATGGATTCGCTCCAGTGGTTTACACAACGGGAGTATTGCACTACGCAACTACAGGAAAAAAAAAGGGGGGGGGGGGGGGGGAAAGAGAGAGAGAGAGAGAGAGGAGATTAGTGAACATTTGTTAGTTCTGAGGACTAATATTAATATACTACCGTCACCTCGAGTGTAAGCTTAGAATACACTTTATCATTCCTAAAGTAAAAATATATTTAGTGTAATTTAGAAATGAGATAGTACACTTTGCAACTACAACGACTCTATGGTTAAACGTCCAATTGGTCAAATGAAAATTTCAAATACAAATTTATTATTAGAGTGATATGGCTTATTAAAATCATAAAAACTACCTATATTCATGGAGATAGCGGATAAATGAAAATAATATTTGTCGCATGGCAATGGTAATGTATTGATGATGTTAATGATGATGTGTAGGTGAAAATAAGTAATACTTACTTATCACGAGTAAATCAAAACAGCATAGCTCTTGTAATGCGATGTATAATAATGCACAAATGCAATAATAATAATATCTATCACATGTAAAATAGATTAGAATTCCTGATGAAGAAATAAAATGGTAAAAAACTGTATTTTCCAAAGCAATGGCATAACAGGGCAATAACAGAGTATTCGTTAATGTTCATGGTAATCGTAACAACGAAAGTAATCAAAATTTTATTATTATGGAGCTAAGACCAAACTATTTGAATCTTAAAATCTCTAAAACCGCACAAGATAAAGTTATGAAATAATCCAGGTAGATAGTATTTTGACTGTAGATTTGCAAAGGCACATTTATTTTGACGAAAAATGTTTCACAATTCGTCAAAACCAACGAATTAATAAAAGTTAAAACAAAACAAAACAAAAAATGTTATTTAAAAAAATACGAACAGATACAACTGCTTTCTCAACTTCCTTCAATAAAAAAAAAAAAAAATTAAAAATTCGGTTTAGGCACAACACGAATCGATTTTTAGGCGCGCAAATTTTACAGCGCATACTGCATTACTTCGTTAGAAAGTTTTGTAATTCAGAAGATAAATTAAACCTACTTTAGGAAACTCAATGGCCTATAAAATAAAAAACAGCATGAGGATCCAATTTCTCTGATCTATAAATGTGTTCAAGCAAAAGGTGCAACATTGTATATCAATCAAACGATAAAAAAAAGAGAAAAACGTCTAAGGATTTTATATGAGTGTGTTAAAGAGTTAGTGCATTATTCTCTTCAAGAAAACAATTTAAATTCCTGAACTTATAGACAATTCAGCTTTGTTCATCCCATGATTCCTAACTACTTAAAATAACGTTTGGAATGGCATTAGAAGTATTAATAGTAGAGATCGTAGTATAGGCAGCAGCACCGTAGTAGCAGTAGTGGTAGTTGTAGGAATAGTAGTAGTAGTAGTGGTAGTAATAGTAGTAGTAGTAGTGATGTAGATCTAGGAACTGTAATGTAGATCTAGGAACTGTAATGTAGATTCAAGCTTCAAGCACTGATGTCCATACACAGTTCTTGGTGTAAATATAAACAAGAATTGCGTTTGGACAATCATAGCCAGATGACTTGATTCTCTGCAGCCTGTTTGCATCTACTCCTGGAAGACGAGTCGACAATCCAGGTTGATAAAACCTGGTGTCCTGTCAACATAAAGCCCCAATTTGTCTAGTCTGGCATCGGTCAAGAGATGACTTGATACTCTGCAACTTGTTTGCATCTACCCCTGGAAGACGAGTTGGCGATCCAGGTAGATGAAACCGAGCGTCCTGTCTACATATAGCCCCAGTTTGTCTAGTCTGGCAGCAGTCAACAAAGGGATTGTATCGTTTTTCCGGATGAGTGAAATTCTTTGGAATCAGCATACATGACTTGTTCCGTCTTGAGTGTGTGATGTTTTGATAGTATTGTCAGTAAGGAGTGTAACAAAATACTCACCGGGGTGGGAGTCATGAAGGCAATTCAACATGTATATGTCTCTGTGCACACGATCCCCTCCCCCTCCCCCCCCCCACCACACACACACACACACACATGGTAACGTGTTCAGCGCTTCTGCTTTGCTAAGGGGAAATTTTGAAAGATAAGATAAGCCTTTATTATCCCATTGACTAATTTGCCTGGGTGGGACATATACATTTGATTCAATTTAGTAATATCAATACATGTGTTTAAAAAAAACCCAAAAACATTCCAATTTCAAAGACAGGGGTTGGGGTGGATTTGGGTTGGTTTAACGTCCAATAGCAGCACTATATAGGCTATATTGTGGATGGGTCACAAGACTTATGTCTGATAATTTTACGTGTTGGTACACAGATATAGTGCGGGGATACCATGACTTCTGTCTCAGCCGGTCACATTATACTCACACCGACCCAAACAGTAGGGAACGAAATCGGATATTTTTTTTAACCCATTGCGTGTTTTGAACCAGATACCTGCCTATTGCGAAACCAGAGCTCTACAACTTCCATCAGATCGCCGGCTCCCTTCCCTTATTGAGACACAAGGTATGTTAAATTAGCATAGGGCTACGCATTCTCCAACCAAATATTGAATAGAACAACAAGCAAAATATAACTATGTCACAATAAACACTCTACAACTGAAGATACATTAAATTACCTCTGTAACCGTTGGGTGGAATTAATACACTGAGCGACAAAAATCACCTTCAAAGGTTTGTGAAAAAAAAGCCGGAAATATAACAAACACATCTGCCAATATGTGCAGACTTTTTAAATCTGTAAATACACTGTACACAAATCTGTGTTATTCTGTAACGGAGCAAAATTTCTCACGTGTACTTATTAAGATATATCTTATCAAAGTGCGACTTTCGAAACTCTAATTATCCAACAGTAACTGTTTTTTTTACAACTTCCATAGTTCTATTAAATGCTCAATGGAGTTTTCACATTCAATTTTCGTTCTTAAAACCCAAGCATCACAATTTCAAATGAAAGTTCACTGAATGCTGAGTTAAAAGACTGTTATAAAAATACTAATCGCACACATCATAAAAACACACACCATCGAGAATTATTGTAGTATTATTTACAGACGCAATTGAGGGTCGGCACTATAGACTATCGAAGATTATAATTAGATAAAAATTGATATAAATGTTAAGATTTGACCAATTATCGAAAATTATAATTAGATACAAATTAATATAAATGTTAAGATTTGTCCAACTATCGAAGATTATAATTAAACACAAATTAATATTAATGTTAAGTTTGGCCAACTATCGAAGATTATAATTAAACACAAATTAATATTAATGTTAAGTTTGGCCAACTATCGAAGATTATAACTAAATACAAATTAATATAAATTTTAAGTTTCAACCAGCGCGTTTTTAATGAAAACCTGAAAGTAATGTAAAGTCATCGCGATTTGGAAGGTGCCGCACTGAAACGAATCCCGTCTGAACAAAAATGAACAAATGAACACGGCCTTCACGCAAAAACTGGTGTGAACGAATACATACGTCCTGTCGTCCTCATGATTGTATTAATAGATATATCCCCTTCTGTTTCCTCCCTTCTCTTTATCCTCAACAACCTATTCCCATAGGAATGAGACGATACCTATAGTATGCTAGACCGGCGACTTGTAATGCTTTAATGTATGCAAGCAGAATGCTATCAAAAGACAGAGTTTCTGAGACCCCCCTCGTCTACTAATGGCCCATTTGGTTTGAGGTTGCTTTCACCTTAACCAGTGGTCCATGGATCATAAAAATCCAGGGCTAGGAGACGGTGGTTAGCTTCTGGGCTCTGCAGCTAGCACTGTAGCACTGTAGCACTCTAGCACTGTAGCTCTCTAGCTGTGCTGCTGCTGTGGATCTCCAAGGTCTAAAGACCAAAAAGAACACCAAGTGTCGTAGGTACAATTTAGCGGTAACTTACACCTTGTCGTATGTACAATTTCGCGTTAACTTACGCCTTGTCGCAGGCGTTGTAATTCGCATATCTGAACACGAGTTGTGAGTTTACCAAGACGTTGTTCATACGACACTAAAACCAGAGGAGACCTGCCAAACCATCCATCTATAAAAGTGCACATATTTTATTCCCATAAGTCACCACCTCAGATGTTAAATCTCTTATCCAATTTCCACCATACTCTAAATTTTAAATATTTTAGAAATTAGATAGGATCATACAACTGATGTGAAGAAGTGTTAGATGCATACCAACGCGTACAAATTATGAATATCAATTCACAAATAGTTATGGAAAGTAATATTATTAGGGGACAACGTAAAGTTTGCTGTAAAATCAAGATAGATCCCCAACCAATAGGAGTCAACACTTTTACACCTTGCAGCTAATTCTAGTTTTTAAAAAAAGAACATAAAGTGCGCAAGAGAACAACCACACATTTTTTTTTTTAGATCAGCAACAAAATGACACCATGACATTTCTGCTTGTTAAACATCTCTTTATGTCTTAGACAACTTTTTGGCGAAATTTCATTCCCCAATACGATAATTATTTTAACCTAGTGTTGGCAGTTCCGCTAGACCGATCTGGATGAGGGAGCGTGCGTTGCGCGTCAAGGTGTGCAACTTTGAGGCTACGCACTAAAAAACACGGCAGTCTCGATATCATTGAGGTTCTATCTTAGAGGATCTGGTTGGTTGGTTGGTTTAACGGCTAACAGCAGCACTATAATTATATGCTGTATTGTGGACGGGCCCCAATACGGACGTCTGACAATTTTATGTGCTGCCACACACGAGACAGGGCGGGGATACCATGACTCCTGTCTCAGCCGGTCACATTATACTGACACCGACCCAACCAGTAGGGAACGCAACAGCCAGGATTCGAACTCGGGACCTTTTGCGCCGGAAGCCGATTTTCTACCCCTGGGCCACTGCGCCCCTATCTTAGAGGATCTAAGGCCTTTAGGTTTTTTTTATGGATTTGTCAGATGTATAGACGAACATAATTATTGTAAAGACAAAAGGTCGCAAGTATAACGTTGGGGTAAGCTTACGACTCCTCGACTAAAGATATGCCAATAAGGGATCGTAAGTACACGTTCGCATAAGCTTACGACTTGTAAGAATATGAAAATAAGAAGCTTCTTGTTTGTCTTATGGCAAGATTCACTGTAAGCGTACAGTTGGGGGTGAGGGTCCGAGAGAGAATGAAAAAGATATCGATTGAAAGAGTTAAAGAGAGGTTAAGATTGATTAAAAAAAATAGAAATAGGGGGAGATAGGGGGAAAGGCATAGAGTGAGGGGGAGAGAGAGAGAGAGAGAGAGAGAGAGAGAGAGAGAGAGAGAGAGAGAGAAAGAGGTGAGAGAGGGGGAGAGAGAGAGAGAGAGAGAGAGAGAGAGAGAGAGAGGGGGGGGGAGAGAGAGAGAGAGAGAGAGAGAGAGAGAGAGAGAGAGAGAGAGAGAGAGAGAGAGAGAGAGAGAGAGGGACATATAGAGAGAGGGACTGAGACAGAAACGATTGTGAAACACAACCTGTGGATGAGACAAGCTAAGTTTCAAACGTCTCTTAGAATGCTATTCACGGATCCATGCTTTCCAATTCTATGATGAACTTACTATTGAAACATTTAATTGCTACACATTTAAATTACATAAAATTATTCCAAATGCATCAAAAAGCAATCTGCATAACGCTGAAAGCAAATTCACGCTCCACTTACTTGCGATTTTATCTGGTTGCTTTAAATGCAAGATCATCAGTTTGGAGGAGTTGAGATAAATCGAGTTGGTTGCTTAACGTCCAACGTCAGCACTATATATACTATATCGTGGATGAGCCCCAAGACTAACTTCTGACAATTTTATCCGCAGTCACACAGAGACAATGCTGGATATCAGCACTCATGTCCTAGTCAATCACATAAAATTTTTACTGACTCCGAACCATACAGTTTGGAACTAAATCGGACAAATAAATGCGTTTCCCTGCCCTCTCTTCGTTGAACTTTAATCTGGTAAACATCAGTAAGTCTTCAGCGTAGAACTTCGCTGTATGGTATATTTCTTTAGAACTGGGGGAGACTTTACACTAAAGCAAAATCGCCTGTATTCCCGCCCCACAATCTTATTTTTTTAAGAGTGTATAGTGTCTTCATTCAATGCGTGTATGAACTATAAAGAGATCTCAGTACCATAGACACTAACCTTTGACACATTATTATGAAACAGACCGACGCCATGCGTGTACTGTCTTGTAAGACACTTGTACGACACTTGTAAGACAGTATTCCCAAGCCGGCGAGACCGGTTTTTGGCAACACACTCTTTGTTAATGTTAATGATACCGGTGGGTTTTTTTTTTTTCAAGCACAAGTAATACGACAACACAAAACGTCTGTTCAATATCTAAATAAAGCTGCTGGCTGGAATTCGTTTTTTTTTCATGTTTTTTGGCGTTACAGTTTTGATATAATGTATAATACTGTGAAGCCATTGAGTTTCTTTTAACCGTTTTATGTCCCACCTCATTTTTCTATCATACTTTTTGTTATCCTTGTTATAAGTATCGATAAAAAACACCCAACTAAATCAAACTTAATTTGAGTGTGGTTTCGGTACACGATTTAGATCTTTTACTGAAGTGTTTACATAATTCTAAAAGGTCTGATGCACATTTAAACATGTCAGTAAGTCTGTACGAGCGAGAGCGATGTCATAACACAACGATTATTTTTTGAATGAAATAAGGCAGCGGAGCATAAAATTAAATCCCCATTTTTCAAGCCATTGCAGCCACCATAGAATGTGTTAAAAGTTAAACAAATTAAAACGGAGCATAGCATTATATATATATATATAGATAGATAGATAGATAGATAGAGAGAGAGAGAGAGAAGAGAGGGGAGAGAGAGATTGAGAGAGAAAAGAGAGAGAGAGAATTAGGAATTAGATAGATAGATAGATAGATAGATAGATAGATAGATAGATAGATAGATAGATAGATAGATAGATAGATAGATAGATAGATAGATAGATAGATATAGATAGATAGATAGATAGATAGATAGATAGATAGAGAGAGAGAGAGAGAGAGAGAGAGAGAGATATAATCTCCTCTGTATTAATATTTGATTGGCTGACACGACACAGGAGTCTAGGTATCCACGCACTGTCTCTGTCTGGCACCTCGTAAAATTGTTAGACGTTAGTGTTGGGGCTCGACCTAAAAAGTAGATATATAGCTTTGCTTATTCCTCAATAAAGCATTGCTGCTGACTTTCGACGTTCACAAACCCATCTCAACCTAATCCACCTTTAAAAACTATTAGAATAAACCGCACCATAAAGCATTAATCACTCATTCAGCTAATTTGAACATAATTATGATAGCGGACTTCATGACTAGAGGGAGAATGCACAAACAATA